>WBNM01014507.1:161829-292868 GCA_013399055.1 Ramphastos sulfuratus | reverse complement strand
AAAAAAAAAAAAAAAAAAAAGGCAAGGCATATTTGGAATAATTTTCAAGGCAGCTTGAAGAGAGGTCTAATCACATCTCATAGCTGAGTAAGTTCAGGTTATCATTCCAGGTTTGTTTAGGGAAGTCAAGTTTCGTGATGCTACGCAGCCCTGACAATCCTGCATTATTTTCTGTTGTCTTCTTCCCTGACAGCTCTACCACATCCTTAGAATGGCTTCAATTCTGTACTAAGAGACAGTCAAGACATGAAAGGGCAGTGATACCAGAGTGATGCCCGCTGGAACATGCTGTGGGCACAGCCCTGCACCCCACTGTGCCCAGGCAAGTTCCCGAGTCTATGCAGAGCTCTGTGGGGAAATGCAGTGCCAGGCTGTGGGCTGTGCCAGCCATGCTGGGAGTGGGCACCGTCCCCCACAAAACACTTCTGCAAAAGAGGTGAAGAGCTGCTAGCCATAAGCATTTGTCTGCCAGACACAGAGACTGCTGCAGCTCAGCTTCCTCTCCATTTCCCAGTGTACCAGTGCTGATGGCTGTGGTCACTGCAGTGAAGAACAGGAGCCTGGGACTTCAGTGAGCACCCTGGCTGCAACCTGTAGCTTGTCCCCAGGAGCAGCCCTGAGGTGGAGAGGAGCAGTTGATGTGAAGAGGTGGCTGAACAAAAAAAACTGGGAAGGAAGAAGCATGTTAAGGGCTTACCAAGTGTAATAGAAGTTTGAACAAAAGGCAAATACATGATATTAGGAGTAAAGAAGCTGCTAGCAGTGAGGTCAAAGACATTTAGAGATATAAGTGAAAGGTAGTCTTTGAAATGCTGGAATTGTGCAGAGATTTCTTTTCCTACTGTCAAACTGCAAGTTCTGTGCAAATGGATATATTGCCATTTGTGCAGAGAGGGGCAGGGAGGGAACCTCCCAGCAGCTGGGATACTCTTCTTCCTTAATGCATTGGGTAAACTGCCCAGGGAAGGCTGCTCTCTGCAGTGCTCTTCATCTCTGCCAGGGAACAAGCAGGGACAGAGGCACAGTCCTCTCTGTCCTGCTCTCTGGTCCCTCTGTGCCAGCAGCAAGAGGCAGGGTATTGTCTAAGAGCAGCTGTGGCTCTCCTTTCACAGCCAGGCACAGTAAACTTCCCCCGCAGCATGCGGGGTTTCTTTGTGGAAAAATGTCCAGCTCGGCTCCTCCAGAAGAAAAATCCCTTCCTGACAGGAGCCAGTTTGGAACCAGCTGATCACCCTGTTGGATGCCTGAGAAAGGACTCTCATTTCAAAAGACCTTCCCATGCAGGCCTTTCCAGTAAGCCTCATTCACAAGGAGCCTTTCCTAGTGCAGCAAAGAACGGAGAGGAGGTAGCCGAAGTGTAGGGGAATCAGCAAACAGGAGCAAAACTGCTGAGGGCTGCGGAGGAGGCTCACCCAACAGCAAAGGGCACAAACCCTTTGGTGAGTGACCTACAAACACTGTGCGAGTGCTGGGTCCAGCCTTGTTCAACGTCTTCATCAGTGACCTGTGCTGAGGGCTGGAGTGCCCCTCAGGAGTTCTGCTGATGAAACAAAGCTGGGAGGAGTGGCTGAGATTCCAGAAGGCTGTGCTGCTGTACAGTGAGACCTGAACGGGCTGGAGAGTTGGGTGGAGGTGAACATAATGAAGCTCAATGAGGGTAAGTGTAGAGTCCTGCCCCTGGGGAGGAAGAACCCCAGAAGCACAGGTTAGGGACTGACTTGGTGGAAAGCAGCTGCTGGGAGAAGGACCTGGGAGTCCTGGTGGACAAGGTCCCCATGAGCCAGCAGGGTGCTCTGGTAGCCAAGAAGGCCAATGGCATCCTGGGGTGCACTAAGAAGAGTTTGAGTGGCAGGCTGAGGGAGGTTGCTCTCCCTCTCTGCTCTGCCCTGAGGAGGACTACAGAAGCAGGTTGATATTCTACACAGGGCCTGGATTTTCTCCTGCATTTGACTACCTCACAGCTCTCCTGTTTAAACCACAGCTCAGGAATCAGTTTGCCCATCAATATTTCTGGTGGTACTCAGATGTCAGGCTCTATGAGTCTTAATCTGACTGTAAAGATCCAGGGAGACACATTGTCAGCTCTGCTTTTTTTCTATTATTGCACTTAGCAATGATTAAGATCCGTTCCATGAGATATGGATGATAATTTCCCATCTTTTAGCACAGCATGAAATTGCTATTAAGGGCCCTTTTGTCCAGTTCATCTTTATTCCATACAAGTTAACTCAGAAGACCTCCTAGCTTGCTTTTAGTATCAAAATGATTGTCAGTCTGAAAAAAAAAAAAGAAAAAAAAAAGAGAGAAAAAAAAAATGGAAGAGAAAATCATCTCTCAACCTTTTTATATGAATGGTGTGCTCCTGCAAAGAAACTTTCTTAATGGTTCATTTTTAACAGGAAGTCTGACAAAAACTCTCTCTGGGTATTTAAGCTGCTAAGACTCGACAAACACAGCTGGGGAAATGGTGTTTAAATACCCATCTTGCTTTGTTTGCAATGGTGGTGGGAGGGTATTTTGCAGAGAGGACAGCAGTGACAGATCTCTGCACTGAGTGGCTGGGGTTCTTCACTGTGTCCAGTGACCTCAGGTAGAGCACAAGTGGGTGCCCAGGTCTGCTCAGAGCTAGCAAAAACAAACCCTGCGAGTGCTGCCAGCCTCTGTCACAGCTCTTGGGCTGCAGCTCACACCTCCACCTCCCACCCTGCACTGCCCCAGGCTGAGGCTTCCTATATCCCAGCTGCAGGGGACAGGCAGAACTGTCCACACTCTCTCCTCGATGAGATGTGCACCAGTAAAACCAGGTGCCCTGCCCAGTGACCCCTGGTGGGACCATGCCCTTCGCCAGCTCCTGCAAGCGCTGCTGCCATCCCATACCCTGTGCCTGCGCAGCAGAGATGGAGCTACGTGGGAGTGCTGCAGTTTTGCAGCTGCTGCCCTGCATTAGACAGCATCAGCATGCTTGCCCTTCCCTTTTCCTGACTGTGCCAACTGGCTTAACAAAACAGCATTCCTCCCTGCAAATTTGTAAGAATCTACAGCAGAGCAGTGAGTCAAAAGATGCCCAAATCAGGCCTGTGGAACAGAGCCCAGCAAAGCCAAAACTGGTGTTGGCATCCATGCGTTAGCCATAAATGCAAAGCACTATGAGGAAAGCTGGCTCCAGGCATCTTTAAGATTATTGAGTCCAGCCATTAACCTGGCATTACCAAGTCACCTCTAAAGCAAGTCACTACCAAACCACACCCCCCTGTCTTTTAAATCCCTCCAGAGATGAGGACTCCACCACTGCCCTGGGCAGCCTGTTCCAATGCTTAACAACCCTTTCAGTGAAGGAATTGTTCCTACTATCCAATATAAACCGCTCCTGGCTCAACTTGAGGTCATTTCCTCCTGTCTTGTTGCCTGTTACTCGGGAAAAGAGACCACCCCTCACTGCAGTCTCCTTTCAGGGAGCTGTAGAGAGTAGTAAGAGTGTAAAAGGAGTGAAAAACCTCCTTTTCTCCAGGCTAAACACTCCCAGTGCCCTCAGCTGCTCCTTTTGTGCTCTGTGCCCACCCCCTGCCTTGTCGCCCCTCTGAGAGCAGCTGCTCCTGGGAGCTGGTCTGGCTGCTAGAGACTGAGGCAGAGAAGGCATTCAGCATGGCAGTTTTTAACTTGTCTTTGGTCACTACGCTTCCCTACCACACCTAACAAAGGACAGAAATCCTCCTTAGTCCTCTTGTTACTGTGCTTCTGGAAATAGGCTTTATTGTCTATTGTCTTTACTGTGGTGTATTTCCTCCATCTCAGTTCAGAGCAAAGCACCGATAAATACGCTGGGCTGCCTGCTTTTCTGACTAGCAATTTATTACTGCAGAACATTCACAATCAGTCAATAACACCATTTTCTACTTCCCCCCCCCCCGCCCCCCTCATACTTTGGAATTTGCCCTGGGTGCTACAGCATAAGTCAATTACAGTGTCCAAATGTAACTCTCTTTGGTTTCCCAGGGAAACTGAAATAGTAGGAAAAAATGTCAGAGTTCAGGAAAAGAAAACCAATCTAGCATACTTCTGTTGTGTCTGTAGAGGTTTTGTGTTATCTCAACAGCAGTTATCACAGAATCACATTGTGCTTTTTACTGGCTTTGTCTGAACACTGGACAAGCACAGATAAATCTGCTTCTAGTCAGGATGACATTAAATTGAAACGAAGGGAAAAGCAAATCCATTTTTGCCATTTATGGGTGTGTGTGGTACCAAACACAGCACAACATCACCGGATCTGGGGGTGGGGTGTTGATGTCCTTAGTAAACTGTTTGCAGAGATCTCAGGGTTCTTCTGCCAAATTCTATGCTAAAACACACAAGAAATTGGGACTTATTTGAGTGTTTGAAGTGAAAACTTGTCCCTGTCATCTTCAAATACAGTGAGATCCTCACTACCTCTGGGAACAAACTGCAAACTGCAGATCTACAACCTCGGAGCAGAAAGTAATGACACAAATGGCAAATGATTAATCTTGCCATGCCTGGCAGGTAACGCCTGGAAAACGTACCAAGAAAAGGCTGTTTCTACCTTTGCATCTTCTGTGAACCACTTCTTGTCTGTGGGTTTCCTCTCTAGCTCCACAAAAGCAGCATGGTTTTGATGAACGAGATGGCTGCCAGACCAGAGGAATTCATAAAAGGGAATTCAGAATTACAAAAGCAGCCTTGAGGGAAATGCTTGGTGAACATCAGTAAAGTTATGATTTGTCTTAATGCTGACTAAGATGAACGAAATACAAATGTGTAAAATCCCACCAAGGGCATGGGACTCATCTGAAAATCAAACGGCAGCAGGATACTTTTGCCCCTTCCCAAAGAAGGGACACAGACAGCTCCAGCTGCCCAGAAAGGCTGGCAGGGACCTGGATGTGCCTCTCCTCTCCCTGGTACCACACTGCACGCGCTCAGTAGCCACAGTTTTGGGAGCTGTGACTCCTTTAGTGACTCCTCTTCCCATACGGTGTGGGGTTTCAAAGGTCCCCTCTGGTCACACAGCAGTAAGGCTGTGCCAGCTCCATTGTGCTTTTTGAAGCAAGCCTGGGCCCACTAGGATGCAGGAGCCATGGGCTCCCTGGCACCCACCTTAGCAAGGCAGAATGGGATGAAATCCTCACAGGCAAAACAGACCCTGAGCGTAAGAAAACTGAACAAAGACACTTGAGTTGGGGACAGCTGCCCCTCGGAAAGTGGTTAGAGCAACAGTTCCTGGCTTCTGTAACGTAGCTCCTTGAAAAAGGCAAATTGAACACCCCTTCTCGTGGTCCTGTTTGGAAAGAACTCCTCTAAACAAGTTACAGCACTTGGTTGAAATCTGGCGAGTGCCACAGGCAAGAACTCTATGGCAAGACAGCTTGCAACCTGGGTGTAGCACCCTTCTTTCACACCCCAAAGTCAATCACACTCTCCCTTTTACTGTTCTCCTGTGGTCTGCAGGACTTCTGAACCACGTTTTGTGGTTGTACAACGCCATGTCTGCACAGCCCTCAAAAACACAGAACATTCATCCACTGTTGCCAGAGCCTAAAGTAACACAAACAACTGACAAGGGCAGACCAAGCAAAATTCTAACAGGTACAGCTGAGAGGCAGTTCAGCTTCAGCTAGAGGTCTACATGATTTTTAGGTCAATTTCTTTACTTCAGGAGAGGAGGGCTTACTCTTTTCACATCAAAAAGAGAATAATTACTCTGCACAGAGCTCTTAGCTGTGTTTAGGTCCTGTAGTTGGAAAAGATCCAGCAGATAATCCTGCCCCCATCCTGCTGCCTTGCAATGCTCACAACCGTGCCTGCTGAATGTAGCTAATGTCATCGTTGAAAGGAAGGAGAGCCCAGGCTGGATGAAATATGCATGCAGCTCCCCTCTGAGCTCAGCTTCTCACTTCTAAACCCAAGCCACTACTCCACACATCTGGGTGAGAATGAAGTTTATGGCAGCATCTCCACTGCTGACATACTCATAAGTACCAGCAGAGGGGTGCTGCACAGACAGACACACAGACAGGCTGTCTATGCAGGGGTGCTCACACAGACAGACAGACCAACCATCTATGCAGGGGTGCTGCACAGGCAGACCAACAGACCGACTGTCTATGCAGGGTGCTCACACAGGCAGACAGTCTATGCCACAGACCCATCCGAAGCTTTC
Source organism: Ramphastos sulfuratus (assembly GCA_013399055.1). Lineage (NCBI taxonomy): Eukaryota > Metazoa > Chordata > Aves > Piciformes > Ramphastidae > Ramphastos > Ramphastos sulfuratus. The sequence goes on along the minus strand of WBNM01014507.1, from coordinate 286,690 downwards.
TGTGTGGAATGTGTCCATTAGTTAAGGCTCAGCAGGAGTGAATATAAAGTTGTGGCTCTGCTGGGAAGTATTTCCTGTGGTTAGACCAGATCAGAATTTAAAACTCAGCCTGCTCTGAGCTTGTTTCTTTCGACTGGGAAGGAAATGAGCTGAGGCTTGCTTTTGTTGTCAATCAGACTTAAAGCTTTAAAGTAGGCTTAAACAAGGTAGCAACAAGAACTTGGCACTTCCAGATCTTAAAAGACAATTAATAAACAACACAACTTTTTATTGGGAACTAAAAAATCCCTCACCTCAGAAATGCAAACCCAGACCACTCTGCATTTTGTCCTGTAAACAAAGCAGTGTAAGGACAGACTTATGAATAAATCTTTACCTCTGTTACCAACATTTTTGTGTGAACTTACTTGAGGTGTAAATATTTAATGATTCTTTTCTCTGCATTACTATTTATTTTTTGTGGGGGGAGAAAAGTCACCCCTCAATACCATGGGCCAGGTAAATAATGTATTAGTCATGAAAAACACCAGAGGAAAATAAATGAGAGGATATCTTACCTTTGGTCATCACAATGCCCGCAAGAGTTTTGTGGCGTGCATGCATGGAAGTGAAATTGTCTGTCAGCTCCTGGAACTTCTGTGCAACCATTTGGTATACGGAATCAGCAAAATCCTGAAAGACACAGCCAGAGAGAGCTTTTTCACTTCCTTGAAGGAGGAACCCAGGTGCTTCTGCAGAGTAGCCACCTGCTGCCAATTGCTGAGACCTTCTTTTCACAAACAGACAACACCTACATGAGCAAAGATAAAAGGAGCATCTCTTTGTCTACCACCCACATCACCCTCAGAGGTGGCCAGACGAACTGAATTAAGGCCAGAGATCTGCTCTGACTGCCCTTACTGGGGAAAGGTAGATTTTAAGAGTGACTTTTTTTGTGGTCTCCTAGATGCTGGTCCAGGATCAGCTCACGGGAAATTCAGTGGTCCTTAAAGCATTCCGTTGTAGTGCACTGAAGATGTGGGCATGTGTCCCACCAAAGCCCTTATTTCCACAAAGCCATTGAAAATGTCCAGCAGCTTATGAAGCCTGAGAGCTGAGCTGAGGTTTCAGTTGCAGGCAGGGACCACCTGCTCTGCATTTGGGGTGAGTTAAACAGGTAACAGATAAGGAGGTAAAGCAATGGGCTGAGCAATCTGTGTTTAGTGCTGTCAGGAGACTACCAGGGTCTGTCCTGCTTCCATCTCCACAGCCACTGAGAGGAGAGGACAGGGAACCTCTGCTCGCATATCACACCACGGCTGTTGGTGTGCAGTAGAGGTGAGGCACTGCTCTGCAAGTCTCCTGGGCACAGCAGCTGTGAAAGGTTAAACATTCCCATGGACAAGGCTCCAGAGATTATGGGGTCTGCACCCTCAGGTCTGAATGAGTCCAGTCTCCAGGGAGAGCCTCGGGAAGTTGATTACTGAAGCCAAGCAGGGTATAAGGTCTAAAGAATGAATTCTGCAGACTGCATATGGATGAATGCAAACCAGCTCTGAGGGCACCACCAGATGGACTGCTTCCCTGCTGCAATGTTCAGGATCTTTTCACTGCACTTTGGCACTGAGCCTTTCAAGCATATATTCGAGATAAGTCAGAGGAACACTCCCTGTGAGCATGAGGTGCTCTTAAAGTGCTTTGCAAGTCTGGAAATAAAAAGATAAGATACAGAGGAGCATTCTGTGGTTCTTTTGGCTGCAGGTTTTTGTGCGAAACCAAGCTGTACCTTGGGTACTCAAATTCTGCTGGGAGCACTTCCTGGGGGCCGGAGCTCTCTGTGATGCTGACAGGGGACTCCTGCCATGCTGCAATCTGGTTAGCCTTGGGTGACTGCACCTTTGTTAGGAAAAGTGGCTCGACCAAGCAGCAGCTCCAGTTTTCCTCCTGCTGTTGGGATAAGCTGCACGTGAGGTCCTAGTGAAACAGGAATTCACTTGGTTCCTTCAAGGGGATCTGTGGCACACGAGCAGGAGACACTGAATCTGATATTCAACCTCCCTCAAGATCAGACCCATTGTTTTTCTCCCCAAACTGTTACTGGTGATGAAAAGCTGTTGGTGAAAGCAGTGTTCTGAACTGGGAGAACACAGAGCTATCTTTCAGAGGAAAGCAGATTCTAATTCCCAAATATTAGCAGTAATGGTACTGCCACTGAGAGCCTCTGCAGGCTGCACACCATATGTTCTACAGTTTGTTGCAGAAAGTCAGCTTCATTTTTAAACAGTATTACAGCAAATATATAAACCTAATGATACAAAGCATAGCAGCAGTTAGGCAGCCCCCTTCTCATAAAACCTGGGATTTTCTCCCCCTGTACAACCCTTGCAAGTGATTGCCATTTGCTCCAACACATACAGGATAGGATTTCTTTGACACAGTAATTGCTCTTTGTTTTGCTAAATGCAGATTTCCAAGGTATTGCTCTGGGAACCAACCATTTACTCCAAAACACAGTTTGATATAACATGGCTTGGTGCAAAAGAAAGAGCCATATAAACCCTTTCTGGGAAATCCTACTCTAGAATTAGATGAGACCTAAGAATAAGTATCAAGAATGATCTGACAATTCCTAAATGGAGTTTCACTTTGACTGTGTTTATACCTCTTCTAATCTAGTTGTCCACAGCCCCCCGTGTGAGCAAGATATTGTTCATACAGGGCTTCTGAAGGATGAATTTTGGGTCAATTCTCATTTGTCAAGCATCAAGGCACCCCTGTGATATAAATGCAATTATGGTTGCTTTACAGATGAATGAGTGAAGGCACTAAAAGAGTGAGGGACTGGTCCAGGGGAATAGCAGAGAGCTGGGCACGGGCAGGTGTTCAGTTGCCGGTGCTCTGGCTAAGTGCTCAGCACTGGATCGCTGCCTGCCGTTCCTCACATGAAGGTTTGCTCCTGAGCTTGTTTTCCCTACAGAAAAGTGACTTCATCCATAATGGAAAACCAAAGGATATTTGCAGGGCTGAGAGCACTGGGTCCCATATGGGGGACTGAAAACCTGATCAGCTTTATTTAGACTACAAAGACAGAAAGAAAAAAAGTTTCTCAATAAAACTATCTGCACCATCACTCAAAAAAAGAATCAAATCATCATTTCATCTCCTGCACTGCTGCAGCCCAGCCCATGCCTAGGCTTCCAGCATGCCCTCCAATTCTGCATCCCAGGGCATTTTGTTCTCATTAAGAGTTAATTAGCTTTGAGGCACATACAATTCCTAAAAGAATCATTTAAAAAATGCTAAACAGAACAAATAACTTTAAACTTTGGATTTAGAAATCCCTAGGGCCGGGGCTTGCTTTACTTCATTTGGCAGTAGGCTTCAAAGCCAGAGAGTGAAGAGACTCACTAACAGCAAAACAACAACATGACTTCAGATAACACTTTAGGGGCTGTAAGGAATCGAGCATTTGCTGATCTGGAGTGACCCAAGGCAGTAAAGAGCAGCATGTTCATTACATGGGAAGCTTCTCAGCTTAAGTAAACCAGGCAAGCACTTTTCTTCTTGAATCCGTTGCCTAAAACATTGCCAGTGAAATGAACAGAAGCAAAAGTGTGGCATACATGGATAGATGCAGGAAAACCAACAGAAACAGAGTCTAAGCTGAAAGGTAACTTACAGGCGTACTGCTACCACATCAGCATACTGTTATCACCATGAGGTTATTATTTATAGCAGATAGACATAGAATACATGTCATAATAAATATATTATCATAATAGATCATCATTATTATAAAAGATCCTAGAATCACAGAATGTCAGGGGCTGGAAGTGACCTCCAAAGCTCATCCAGTGCAATCCCCCTGCCAGAGCAGGATTTCCTCTACCAGATCACACAGGAACACTTTCAGGTGGGTTTCGAATATCTCCAGAGAGGGAGGCTCCACAAGCCCCCTGGGCAGCCTGTTCCAGGGTTCTGTCACCCTCACAGGGAAAAAGTTCCTCCTCATGTTTAAATGAAACTTCCTATGCCTCATCTTCCCTTGCCCTGTTACTAGGCATCACCAAGCACAGCCTGGCTCCAGCCTCCTGGCACTCAGCCTTTACATCTTTATAAACATTGATGAGCTCACCTCTCAGTCTCCTCGTCTCCAAGCTAAAGAGCCCCAGCTCCCTCAGGTTCTCCTTGTAAGAGAGATGTTCCATGCTCTTAATCATCTCAATGGATATTCCAAAGTACAGTGGGATGGAGGAAAAGGACCGGGGTTAGTTTTGCAGAGAGAGGAAAATAAGCAATCAAGAGATGCACTGCTCAGCCCTGTAAAGAATTTGACACCCTGAGGATTGATGTATGTCATGTAGCATAACTGCAGGGCCTCGAATGATCCATTCCTGGTGGCAAAGCTGGGTGTGGAGTTCCCAGACCTGTTCCCAGAAGTTCCAAGAGGCACAGAGTGCTGCCTTCCTCTCTAACGCATGGCACAGAGGCTGTCTGGTTCGCTCTGCTCATGGGCGCTGGAATCAGTGGCAGCATTTCTGCCTACAGAGAGTCCTCGGACTGGGTTTCAATGTTTGTACAAAGGCAAAACTGGTTACAAATGTGATGTATACAGCACTGAGATAAGAGTTGGCACATTTACCCCTGCTCACTTCAGAACTGTAGATTCCAGAGTTTCTTGCTCTACCATTAAAGAATAATCCTAGGACACTGAAAGACAGACATTCAGGTGATGGTTCCTCATGGGTTGAAAACTAGGAAAATCCACCTCCTGCTGGCTGTTGTGAGCCTAGCCAAACTTTGGATACAGACAAGGCTATCATCTGCCTTCGGAAAGATCTTAAAAAACAGATACAAAAGGAGCCATTCTTTCTTTTTTATCCTTTAATTCTTTGTTACCAAAACAATGAATCTCAGAGAAAAGTTGTGTCTGGTGATATCACAGGCTCTACTGCCAGACAGGACTGGAAATAAAAGTCTCCATCTGGAGTAAATACAAGAGCCAAATGTATCTTGGCAGCTTTTGAACGAGTATCAGGTTGGTAGTAGAAAAAGGGGAAATTTCAGCAGATGGAGGAAAAAGAATAGTACAAGTTTTTCTTGTGACAGAAAGACTCAGTGCAATTAACAGAGGTGCATGCAATTGCACTGAGCACTTCAGGGCAGCAATGGCAGTTTGGGGCAGTGGGGACAGGGCAGGAGAAAATAAAAAGCTCTGGCCAACCAGAACTCTGACCAGTCTTACCAAGGCACTCGGCAGATCAAGTACCCAAACACAGCCTGAGTGCTGGACCTAGGGGGGATCTGCATTTGGGTGTTAAATCTCTTTGGATGCAAAATGCCACTGAAAGATGCTGCAGATAGGACCCAAGCTGGCAAGGATGAGTCCACACATACCCGTGCCCTGGCTGGGCAGGGTGAGATCAGCCACGCCAACCTGAGCTGTGTATTGAGAGGGCAAAGCAGGACTCTGGGGAAGAACAGACCCTTCAGGTGCTGAGTTCCTCTCAGATCCCCTGCTTTGGTTCACTTGCTATCAAAATCCCAGCTTCCTTAGGCCTTCACTTAGATTTTCCTCCACAAACAGTATTTGTCTCACAGGCAACTTCTTTGACATCAAAGTTCCGCTCAATCTGACTGCTGCAGTGAGTGCTATGAGTAAGGCAAACAAGAGCTAGACTCATGCTGAGGGGCAAGCCTTGGCTCCACTCAAACCATGCACCTCGCCGAAACGCCTGCTGGCACCGGTGGAAGCAACAGTCCCTTGCCAGCTGCCCGGCAGAAGAAAGAAAAGAGACAACATTAAAGTTTTCCTGCAGCACTGAGCGAGCTATATTGTAACACACACAAGGAGGCTGGAGAAGTGGAAAATAGATGTCATTATTGTTAGAAGTGTGCTGTGTTGTTTGAAGTATTCATCTGCCCTTGATTACCATATCAAATTACTTGTGTTATTCACAAAGGGAAAGCAAACTTTAGATCATACCACTACAGAACTAAAAACTTTTAGTCATTCCTCAGCACTAATATTTCAAATGGTATAAATAATTAAATATGTTCAAGTTTGCAATGGGAGTCTTCAGGGTAAAACTGACATTCAACAGAAGTCGTAAGGATATTAAAATCAATAGATTATAAAGGAGAAAGCCTTTAGTAAACATTTTCTATTGAAATCCTGTCTTAGGGTTTATAGGGTTGAAATATCAAAAAGGTTAGATTTGCATATGGATGGGGAGAGAAATCCTGCTATACAGATATCACTCAGGGCTCTGTTTCTCCTGCCTCCCAAGCACTTCACTTTCCAGAAAATTACTGACATTTGGGGGGTAAATGTTGAACACAAGGAGTGGGGATTGGGTTGAATGAAGTTCACAATTCCTTTCACAGACAAACGGCGTTGGACACCCAGCTCTGTTAGCTAGCTGAGGGGGAACAGCGCTCGCTGGCAGCGGGAGTTGATATTTCCTCCTGCAGGGAACTCTCACTGACTAAATGGGAGGGGAGGCAAATGCAGCACAGAGAATATCAATCCCGAGGGGCCGCTCTTGGTCAGGGTGTGCAGCAAACTGCTACACAATACACTTTTCCCCAGGCTTGTAAATAAGTTTGCTGTAGGTGGGTGGAGATTCATTGCTAAGTGATTGTACCCTTGAGCCAATGAATGTCAGACTCTTCCCAGATACTACATCACCTTCAAGATGCAGCCTTGAGAAGAGAAATATCTGAGAGCTGTGGGCTACTCTCCAACATCAGTCTTCTAGCATCAGTTTAACACCAGCATGATGGTGAGGGCTAAATGAGGACCTAGAGGACCAGACGGGCAGGGACAACCTGTGGAAGGAAAGGGGGCAGTGGGTCACAGGCAGCTGGTTGCAGGCTGAGTTCATTCCTCGCTCTGCTTCCTGGAAGCCCTGCCACTTGCTTTGCCATGAGGCCCACTCCTGCAGAGGTAAAGGGGAACAATTTTTACTGACCTCTCAAGGGAACTGAGAGGCAAATGGCAGCAATGGTGGTGAGACTCTCCAAGCCCATGCAAGGGCTTCTGCAGCCAGACCAGAGGCTGCAGTCCACAGTTCCTCATAACTCAGCCTCCCTTCGGCACGCACAGGCACTTATGGAGTACTACTCAAAGAACAAGGCGCTGCCAGGAAGTTCACTGTGGTTCTTTCTCTGAGATGTGCAGTAATTATTGCTCTCTGATCATAACTCCTACAGCATTGATCACTGTGTCAGGCTTTGGCTCACCCTCAGGGCCAGCAGACATGGGCTTTCCTCTACCTGAGACGGACCAGGTGTGATTGTGCCTGGCTGTATGCTTCCATTTCAGCTGATGGCATTCATATATCCTGTGTACACCCTGACTCAGAGAGGTCTGCTCATCCCTGCTTCTCGGGGTGGGGGGCACTGGGCATGTGCCGCTTGGGCAGCAGCTGGATACAGCTTCCCACACTGAGCTTCTAATGGGAACTCAAATCATGCACTTCTGGCACTGCATGGCCTCACCTTTTTGACAAACTGCTCCAACTGATTCTGTCAGAAGAATTGCTCTCACCGACCCCCCTGTCTGTTCATAGCCCTGTTATAAATGTTTTAGCTACCCATGATGCTGAGCTGCCATGATGAACTCCTTACTTCTGTAATCATCAAATATCCCAGATGTGCTCTGAACTCCTCAGTGGCTTGGCTGACCTTGGCCAGCTCCTCTAGGCTGTGCACTGGGCTGAAGGGCTCAGAGTGACCCTTTGCTGGCTACATTCCTCTCCTGCCCTCACCTTGGTTGGAAGCTGATTGCTCTGCTGATTTCCCAGGCCCCATAAAGCACATCTGCCTTCATGCTGTTGCTTACATCATTGGTGAACATTTACTACATAAATATCAGTACCATGCTAGCTGCTGTACAAGGCAGACCTTGAAGGTAGTCCCTGTGTGGCAGGTGGCAGAACGAAAGGCCTCAAAAGACTCATGAATGGGAACGAGAATAGAGGAGACCTCCTCCTACCCGCCTGGGTTTTGAGTTTCCAGTACCCCTAGGGCTTTATGGACGTGAGAGCCACTGCCTGTCCGGGTTTGGGAGGACACAGCATGCACAGGGAAATGAAGATTCCTGCATCCAGCACAAGCTCCAGCAATGGTTACAGCCTGCAACAGACTTCTCGCTTGTGGTGTTTCTGGAGTGGCTAAATGCAAGCTCATTGTCTTCCACTGCACCTGTAACTCTTTTTCTAGGGAACACAAAAGCTTCCCAGTAAATTTCTTCTAAATCTCTTCAGTGAGATTTTTCAGCCATGACTGCCAAGGATGTCCCTGGCAATGTCTGTGGAACCTTTTGTTAAAGTATTGAACTTTTCCACACAAATACTGAGTTTGACATGAGGAGGGGGCAAATTTCATTGGGCCATGAGGAGGGAGGGACAAATTTAGAAACTGATAGCTATGATGTGAGCTCTGCTACAATGCAAAAGCCTCTGAATTTGTACAAGTGCTCCTTTGTGACCCTGTAAATGGGATTAATCAATGTTCAGTATCTCAAAAGACATTGGCGGCAGCAGTAGGAAGTACGAGGATCAAACAGGAATTTATTCTACAAGCTCAGTGAAAAAAAATTGTCCTGTTTTCTCAATACATCCCCTGACTACAGGGAAATCAATCAAACTTAACATGATGTATCTTTTTATTTGTTTCAGAAACCCCTGGAGTGACTGCAAGAAAATAGAACACATAAAATAAGCATCCCTATTGGAAAAGGAAATAATGCCAAACCCAAACGCCCCAGCTCCTCCAAAAAGTACAACTTCCTATTTCATAGGAAAACATTTTGCACACAGGTTTAATTAGAATCCTCAGAATTCACATTAGTGGATGCTAACAGATGAGCCCCTCTCTCTGAGGTTGATTCACTGCTGTCTGCACTCATCTTGCTCTAAAAAGATGCCACCAATAAGAAGCACTTCAATGAATTTGGAGGACTGGCAGGAGCAGTTGGTCCCTAAAGGAGGCCATGCTAAGTTTCCAGCTTTGCTTCTTCTAGGTATAGCTTTGCATTATTGCTCTGTCAATGAAGAATGCCCATTCCAATTCTGCAGAATCATTCCTGAAGTCAATACTGCACCTGCTAACAGACATCAGAAGGGAGTGCTTGTTTGTTTGCCTTTTTGCTTTTACTGATCCTTAATCCAAAAGCCTTCTTCCTGCAGAGTGCTGAATAATTCAGACCAGTGGAGCAGTGTTGGCTCTGCAGTCTTGTGCACACTTTAGGACAAGCCTCAGGTGGCAAGCTGCTGTACACCACAGACATTAAATTAGCAGGAATGGCTCTTCTTTAACTAGCTAAAAGCTCTGTAAAGCCACCAGTGCCTAGGAACAGTTAACTCTGTCCAGAGGCTTTGATGCTTTCAATAACAACCCAGTTTTTAGCTTCATATTAGGAGCATGTCTCTAAGAAAATCAATGCTCTACCTGAGAAATGCCTGTTCAGATTCCTGTCTCCTCTCTTCATCTCTCTTAGGTGCATTAAAATGAATGTCCTTTGGAAGCTAATGGTGGCAAACCCCACGTCTCACACAATACTCTTGGCCCGTGGAGGTCCACTGTCTTCTCAAAGCCTAACCAGTTAGCAGGGGCTGGGGAAAGGTTCAAAGCAGGGAGCAAGCAGTGCTTGCTCAACCCCCTTTAGTATCACTCTGAAAATCTATGCCTGTGTGTTTATGGTTCTCATTAAGAGGCAGCACTGCCAAGAGCCTTCTCCATCACACGTGTGCTTTCTTAGACAAAGCAAAGGTGCAGGAGGTGTCCAAACCAAATTTAATTCTGAGCTGCTGATGCTGGCAAGGCAGAGCACAGCTCAGCTTCCCGAGCCACACGAAGCACTGCGCGGCAGTGGCTGCACAGGCACAGGCACTTCCCCGTTCTCCTTGTTACAGATCTTGCTGTCATCTGCTGTAATGATTCTCCACATTCAGCAGTAACTTTGCTAACAACCTTTCCCTTGGCTGCGAGCAGTGCTAAGGCAGTCTGCATTTTGTGTTGCCTCACCATTCCCTGGGCTTCTCCTCAAATGTGTAATTACCCGGGGCAGTTCTCATCGCCTGCCGTGGCTTTGTGCCAGGAGAGTCAGAACCATGATTTTGGCTGTCCTGACTGCCACTTGGGCACCTGGCAGAGCCATTTGGGACTGGTGTGTGCCTGGGGCCAGGGCTGAAACTGATGTCTCCCTGACTTACTGTCCCTTACTGGGCAAGCGATTAACATAACACTGAAGAAATTAAGAAAGAGTTTTACTGTTTTGTATCTACTGTATCTGAAACCCAAGTATTGCTTCCCCATTAAACTTCCTTCCATCTCCAGTCAAGCAACTCCTAACCAAGTGTCCACACCCAGAACCTGGGAATGGCCTTCTAAAGCCCTGTGACAACACTCCTGGGCAAAACCTGTCACAGCATTTCTGGAGGGATACCTCAAAGGATCTCTAAGGTGCCTGACACTACACTACTGAGCTCCTGTGTACAGCCACGGGGTAAGAAAGGGCTTCTCCAAATTCCAGAGAGAACAGAGAGATGACAGCTCCCCAGCCAGCTCCCAGGACAAGTAGCACTCTGTCACCAACCATGCTGTTGAGGTAATGTCTGGATGTTAACTCACTTGCTATGGCACACACACGTACAATTTTCAGTACGTTTCTCTCTCTCTCCTGCCTTGCTCACAGAGCTCCTCAACAAGGAGGAGCTGGCACAGAAGCCTTACACTCCCCTCTGCAGTCTGTGAAACTGTCCTGTCGAGATCCGGGCAGCAGGGTGGAGCTGGGCTCCAGAGCTGTCTGCCATGAACAGCAAGGTAAGATGCTGCTGGGAGCCCCCTGAAAGATAACAGCAAAGGGAAGGATTTCAAGGCTACTTCCCACTGCACCTTTGCCTTCCTGTCTTCCCTCATCCCTTCTCCTCCTGTGATTATGTGTTTAACCATTTTCCCACCTCTTCTGCTGGGTGAATTTGTGCTTAGCCTCACAGAAGCATTGTCTAGGTGGTCTGGAAACTCAGACAAACTATTATACAAATCAAAGTCTGTCCAGTTTCTGATAACACCAAAACTAATTTATTTTTTGTTTATACTCCACTACCTTTGACAAAGCTTCCTCTAGAGATTTATATCTCCATCCTTACTGCCTTCCAACCATTTGTCAACTCTTTTTGTTTTGCAACCAACAAAAGAAAAAAAATAATCTGACATCAACCTTGGAAGAGGTACTGAGTGCAGAAGGGTTTTTTTCAGATGTGATAAAATCTTGCCTAAAACCATGTCCAACCTTTTCAGTAAAAAGTCCAGATGGCTTTGCAGCCTGTACAACAGACTTAATTCACTGATGCTTCTCTAAGTGTCAGCAGGGTGTTGTCTTCCAGAACTAGTAAATGTGCAATGAAAGGNCCCACATGCATCTGACTGGAAATTCCCCCTGGGCAAGGAAAGACTTTGCAAACAACTGGAGGTGTAAGGGCTGAGGTAGTGGTTCAGGTACCTCCAGGCTGAGCAGTGATTTATGCACTCACTGCTGGCTCTAGCCTGCCCTTGCCTGCATTGCAAACATTTCATCAAGACCCTTCCCAAATCTATCTGTGGGCTTCAAACTGCAGCATCTCATGGTGCCTTCTTCACTATGCCCATCTTAGCACAAAGGAGAGCTTTTCACTCTGACAGGCGGGCGGGGAAGGGGCAGGCGAAGGCTCAGGGATTTGGGCTGAGTTTCTGACCTTGTGCCTGGATCTCCTGCAGCCTGATGCCATCATGCCATCATGCCTTGCCTCAGTTTCCAACCTCTAAAACAGGAACATTTTGGTGATCTATGTGTGTGACTCCTTTGATAGAGGTGGGGGTCAAGGTATTGTTTTATTTCAGTTTATGGCCAAATGCACCATGGAATTAGCACTGCCCTGCCCATGCCCTGACTCTGCTTAGTGCCTGGCTTTACACCTAAGCAATATGGGAGAATGAGCAGCAAGTCAGCTCAGATATGGCAAACACTGGCCCTGCAGCCTGACCTGAGAGCTGCCAGATCCTGCGTTCAGCAACACAAGCACAGAGGATGTCTGCCTGATCTACACCAGGAGAAAAATTGCCCACTCTTGGTGCCACCTCTGAGAGCTTCAAGAAAAGCAGGAACAGTCAAAAGCTCCAACCAATATGAAGCTCATGCAGCTATGGTCATTTCAGCCCTGGTTACTACTGCAGCCAACCCCTTAGTATTCCTAATTCTGTTACAGTCGTGTAGCCTTCAGGTTGGCAATGTTCTTCCTCCATGACTGGGCAGAGGTTATACCAATGCTGACATGCTCCAGGACCAAAGAGTCATGCTGCGACTGCAAGGCAAATAATAAGTGATAGCCACAATGGGAAAGTTCTCAGAAGAGAGGAAAAGAACAAAGAAAAAAAAAAAAGAAGAAAAGGGAAAAAAAGAGGGGAAAAACCAGAGTTTAGTGAACACAAGGCCCTTCCACTGTGTCTCCAGCTTTGTTTCTCACTGATGCTCTGCTCCTGTTGTGAGCTGACAGCTGCGGTCCAGGCTTGGCAGGTAATTAATCTGGCTAGTTCATTCTCAAAGGTGAGCAGCAAGTTGGCACAGTCTCCTCTAGAAGTGGTTTGTGGTTTGGTTTTTCTTTCAGAGCAGCTCAGGTACCTAATCTTGTGTGTGTGTGTGAATATGGGCACACAACGCACTCCTGGACCTGGCCAGCCATTTGTTCCTTCCTCACTGCAGAGTTAAATGCTCCTGTGCTTTGAAGGGGGACTGGAAGGAAGCCTCAGAATAGCATTTAAAAGCATCAGACTTAAGCTCATTGATTACAACTGACAAAACATCAGAACTCCCAAGCTCCCTTGCCAAGGTTGAGCACTGCTGCTCTGACTCATACAACTCCTGTGTCTCTTTAGAAATGAAACTGATAAAAGGAAAGAGATGGTGAGAGAGAAAGCAAAGCCACCACATCTCTGGATGGGGACATGGGGGATGATCTACCACACTGTAACACCTGGTGGGTTGTGAAGCTGTGCAGTACTAAGAACATGCAGCAGGGACAGCTCAACCGAGCACCTTTTCTTTTGCAAGACGCAGACAGTGCTCTGCAAGGCCATGAGCTGCAAAGCCTGCTCCTATGGTTCTGGCATCAAAGAGTCAAAACATCCTTTCACTGGAGCTGTGCACCTCCAAGCCATCCCTGAGCTTCACAGAGCCACTTCCTTCTCTTTGATGGTTTCTTGCCACTTCCACCTTGTGCTCCAAGATACTCATCTTGACAAACGGCTGAGTAATGCCAGGCTGGGCCATGCACCTGTCCCCATCCATGTGCCCTGCAGCCAGTACAGGTGTTCTTTGCTCCTTCTTCCTTATAGTCCTCTGCCTTATGCTGCTTCTGCCTTCTTCTTGTAATCCAGTACGTTTTTCAAACCTGATCTGCACATTAATCTGTTCTATCTGTGTCCTGGGGTACTCCGCCCGTTGGTTTTCATGGACAATCCAGAGATGATTCAGTTCAGACTGGGCTGTGACAGGCACAGCGGTTAGTAAAACTACACTGTACCCAGAGCAGGACAGCACAGTGAGCTGCAACATCCCTCTGTTGAGCACAGCAAGCTTTAATCCCTAGAGTCAGGGTGTGCTGATGGAAAGCAGTGCAGTGATCCCCAAGCAGCTGACTGTGCTGGGAGGCAGTTAGGAAATGGAGCTCTCCTCACCTCTCCTTGGATGGTCTGGGCTGTCACTGCTAGGTGAACATCCCAGCAGATAGCTTCATTTCCACTGGTCAGCCCATGGAGCCATGCAAGACCTCTGAGTGTGGCCCTGTTGAGGCCATCTCTTCTCACAAGGAACTATTTCACTCCCCTGGCTATACAAGGAGCCCAGAGCTCCCAGCTCTCAGGAGCAGATGAAATCAGACCTCTATCCAGCTGCAGTGCTGCAGTAACACTGAATAGGTACCAGTAGCAAGTGATCAGAATGAAGTGATTTCCTTGCACCAGAAAATGAAATAAATCCCTTCTCCCAAATCCCATTTAGCTCTACATTCATTACAGTGCCATGCTTTTGTAGTCAAATGCCCAGATCCTATTGGAATGTCCCAGATACTAATTTTCACTGCCAATAACAGGAGTCCTGTGCACTTAACACTGTCCCTGGGACATAGGAAAAACATGTTTCAGCAGCTAATGAAATTATCACAGACCTGGTGACCTGGAAAACAAATAGAATAAGGAAGTCCTACCCTTGCTGGCTAAAACGATGTGCTGCAGCTGTATTTCATCACTTTATATATCTCTGCATATGTCACACCAAATTGCAGACTGCCATTTAATATATATAAAGGCAGTTAAGGAGTTTTTTTTTTAGCTAACATTTCCAACACAGCCCAACAACTGTTTTGCTAGAATCCGTGCCATGTATCATGCATTTTATGTATTTCTCTAGCACATAGAGGGTTTAACTGTTGGAGGACTCACTGACAGGCATGTAGCAGTGTTACCTTTTATTCTCTAGCCAAACTTTAGTGTCCCAGGCTTCACGACCTTTATTTTGTCATGAATATTTTTGTGCAGATAGAGCTAAACCAAGCCACAGACCAGACTCTCCCCAAAGAGGAGCAAGATGGCTTTCGGGCAAGGGCGATGGGAGATCTCTCAGGCTGCACGGCTGGGAGGCAACTTCAGGGAACTCTGCCATTGCAAAACACATCGTTATGCCACAGAGAAGAACAACAGCTGAGCCTCCTCTGGGGCTTTAAGCATCACACTTGCAAAGGGGGATGGTTGGAGCCCTCTGAAGAGCTCATTGCAGGCTCTAACTAGATGTAAGGCTGTAGTTCTATGTTACATGATGATGAGGACATAAGGACCTAATGCTTTCTGATGTAGCTACACCACACTTGCTCAGAAGTTGCAACCATTTCAAATCCCTGTGCCTCAGCCTTCCTACCTGCACCGATGTTCCTGTGGCACCCCAGAGATCACATTCCTCAAGGTGTCAGTATGGAAAGCTCTATGGCAGAGAGAAGCACTGACACCACAGTACTGGGACTGCTGACTCACATTAGAGGCAAAATGAACACTTGTCTGAAACTCAGCTATCAAACCTGCCACTCCACACACTCAGCACCAGCAGCAGGTGACATCACAAACCCATTCTGTCATCGCTGCCCCCTTGGATTTTCAGAAAAGGGCTAAGGTGCCAATGTTGCCCTGCTGGGAAGTTGGAGGGGTGCCCAGCATGTGGCTCCAGCAGCAGCTGCTCGTGTTGTGTACTGGCTGGTAGCATATCAACAGCCACGAGTGCTGTGGGGAGGAGACACAGCTGTCCACCAGAAGCAGACATTCGCTTGCTCATCACTGGTCAGAGGAAGTCCCTGGGAAGCAGTGTTTGGGCGTAAACCTCCATCACAGGTGACAACAGCAGTGCCACTAAGGCAGCAACAGCAGTGCCACTAAGGACAAGTTGTTCTAAGGAGGAAAGAGCCTACCTGGGCTTAGGGACACCAAGGACTGATTCTGATTCTGGTTCAGAACCTAGCAAGAGTGAAGCCTTTGCAGCTTGCACAAGCTTCACATGTATCCTACACAACACCAAATAAGAGAATAAGGGAGGAGGAGCCCCCCTTAGCTGGTGGGTTTTGTTCTTCCCCAGCATGACTGAGGAACAGCAGCATTCATAACACACTTCTAAAAATCTCTTGAGGAATTGGCAAAGTCCCTGGAAGGGAGCACAATGCAATCTGCTTTGAGAATTCTGCTTTAGAAAGCCTCAGATGTAAAATCCCAGCTCGAAGGGCAGGGGATGGCAGAAAGTCAAGAAGAAAGCAGCAATTATTAACAAGTGGCACATGTCTGTGCCAGTTCTGGCAAAGGAACCACAGCCGTTGAGGTTCTCAGCTCCTGAGAACAGAGTGAGCTGCATCCATTTCCATGTGGCAAGTCCAGGTGGACATGGTTGAAACCACCCAACAGGCTTTGGTTTTAGTGGTGGAGCATTCCAGAAAATCAACTTCTAACTGGCAGGTAGCTTTAGAAAGTTTTTGCCTTTCCTTTTTCCCACACAAACTCTCCCTGCCAGTCTCTGGCTGTGTTACATACGAAAAGAACTCGGAATCTGCACCAAACCTTGGAGAAATCCACAGGAACCTGTCCCGCCACTTAAGCAGCTTTTGATTTGGACTTGCTGGGTCTTTAAAAGTGGAAAATTTCTGCTAAATCATGAGTTCCACTTTTCATGCAAAGTTTATATAAAAAAAAAGTGCTTATGCATTTCATTTTGGTCTGCATCTGTAGAAATTTGGAATAGCTAATGGCTATCAGTGCTGCCTACCAACACATTTTTTCAGGCCAACTGGCAGTGATGTATGCACATTGCATGTCTTTTGCTAACTAGTACGATTCTAAAAGTCTCAATGACTAAAAATCAATCACTCAGAACTTACTGCAGGGGATTGCAAATAGCAGCTCTCAATTATGGAATGCAGAGGACTATAAAGCAGTGCATGGGACAAGAGATGGGCTATGGAAGCAGATTCACTCTGTGCAAGACAGCTCTGGTGAGGTTTACTGCAGAAAGGCAGGAGAAGGTGATGGCCAACAGCCCTTGCTCCCTGGCTTGACTTCCAGATTTCTCCACCAGCTCTCAAACACTACTTGCTCATTGACCATTTTGTTGCCCTTCTGGTTAACTCTCTTTACAAAGGTTTATCTTGTTTATACGTGCTGGCACCTTTCCCTGGTACCCTTTCGATGGTGCTTTTCTTCCTCTTTCTCTTCTGCTACCATTTCTAGTCTACCAAGAGAAGAGAGGGGTCCTGAGCATGGCAGGTACGTGATGTTCTGGGCATGAGAAGGGAAGATCTGCAGTGCTGAAGCTGGGCAGTACGACCTGGTGTTGGGCAGAGCCATGACCTGCCACACACCGAGCCAAGGGTGTCAGTGTCTACACTGCAAAATATGATCATCCATGTCAGGTGAATAGAATGGGTTAGCAGGAGGACTATCCAGAGAGGGATGGGCACAAGACCTGGCTTTGGATCAACTACTGGGTGAGGAGGGACTGGACATAACAGAAACTAAGCCCATTTTCTTCCATGACTCTTCAGCTTCGGCCCAATTTCAGAGCCTGCCCAGAGCCCCTTACCACCACCCGTGGTGGAACAAGGCAGCAGAAAATTGTCCAGCAGCAGTTAAATCCCTGGACTCTCATTGCTGTGCATTTGATAAAAACTCTGTCCTCTGACCTGCCTGCCATGCTCCTGCTGGAACAGGGAACTGCTTCCCCCCACATGGCAGATGAGTAAGAATGAAAAGTCCCAAAGACCGAGGTGATTGGTACAGAAGGTAAATGAACGGAGGCAAAGACCTCTTTTGGTGAGTAACGCTACAAAAACCCCAAGCATCTATGACTGCACAGCTTTACTGCTGCCGTTGTAAATGTTTTTAGTTTACTGAGCCCTCCTTCCAGCCTTCCTCAGAGGAGTGCTTGGTGAAGCAGCAGAGAGACTGCTGCACCAACTCCAAACCAAAGGAAGGTGCTCCTAAGCCCAGTTTGGACATACTAATTGCACAGGCAAGCGAGTGTGTGTGTGTGTAATACCACAAGCTAGGTGGTGGCTGGCAAATAGCCCTGCTATGCTGCACAGTTCCTGCTCAGATCTCTAGGCACATCCCACCACTGGGGCTTGGCTCTCCTACCCCTTCCTGCAGCCCTAGGCACCCACTATGGCTGGGTGGATGCAAAGCATCCCGGGTGTTGCCACTGCCACAGCCAGCAGCTCCTGTGCCTCCCAGCAAGCCGTGCATCACTGACTATTGATACAGGCCCATCTGAGGCCTAGCTTCAGGACCCTATGGAGCCCAGGAGGAGCTGAAGGAAATGTCGCACTGGTGCCATGGCGGGGCAGTGAACCGAGGCTCGGGCTGAAGAGGGAGCAGCCTTTCCCACCAGCTCCTTCCTTGGCATTGCCCGGCCGAGGAGCAGGGCAGGGCTTGAGTCAGCAAGTGAACCTGTGCCTGCCCTCTGAGGGTTCCAAGCTTTATCACATGGAATATCAGCCTGCAGAATATTGTGCTCATTTAAGCTTTTCACGTCCCAATGATTTTTTATTATTTCCATCGACCGAAATAAATGAAGAAAATGTTTCAGACTGCAGATGAAAGCATGTAAAAATCAATAACTGGATTTAAAAAGATCTAGAATGGCTTGAATACGTTCATTTTTCAAACATTTTTTTTCCTCTGATCTTTAAATAGCTTTTCTTGGAGCATAACGTTTTTTGAAAAGTCAAATAGAGAGCATTAAGGGTATAATTACCATTTTAATTATAACTCAATCATCCTATCTGCTTTGCATAGAAATTACAGCTTTTATGTCAGGATTTTGGGTGCTCACAAACATTCGGTAGTAATTAATGCTAGAGGTTTCTCGCCCTATAGGAACTCTGCTGTCTAGCACTTATTTTAACTGGGCCTCATTCAAAAGGTGTCAATACACTGAATTTTGTACTCGTGATCCTCAGGAAATTCTTCACCATACCTGCAAAGCTGGGACAGGAAAGCAGCAGAAGCTGGCAACTCGCAAACAGAATGCACTTGCCCCCCTCCTCAGACCTGACGCCAGACCAAGTGCCAGTGGTAACAAAGACTCCCACTAGTCCGAATCTGGCCAGGCTGCTGGAACGTTCCTGAGTGTTTTGCTAACAGTCGTGCAAGGTATTTGAGTACCGACGTTATTTCTAGGCACCAGTAACACCTGCTTTTCCTCCTTGGGATCTCGTCATAAAAGTGCTTTAAAAGATTTGCTTCAGAACAGGAGTTTACCTTCCAAATTTGCCTCTTGCCTGCCTCTGCAACGTGGAGTGCCTGTGAACATCGCTACAATCTGTCACAACCCAGCCAGCTTTCATCTGGTGAACGCCACAGTACAAGATGGAAGCCATTTGCCTCCTTAGTGTTGAAACTAGAGAGGAAATACTGTATGGGTAGAAGCAGAAGGCAGCACAATGCTCCTCCATTTCCAAACGGGCAGTGCTGCTCAGTTCCTGACACCACTAAAGACCATCCTGTGCATTTCTGTTCTTCTCTGCAGGCTGTGCTCTCCTGCGTGCTGGAGTCTCTCTCCTCTCCTTTCCTTCCCAAGCATGATGAAGCCACGCAGGTTTTACAGAGGGCTCTCGTGGAAGATGTCCTCTGTCTCTCTTTGGGTGTTACTGACGCCAGCACATTTTGTGTGCTCACTGATTATTTCTTGGCTCAAGCTTTTTTGGGGAGAAACGAGATAACTCTCTTGCCAACAAGAAGTTGCAGTGTGTCAGCCCCCAGAAGCGGCAGGGCCTGTATGCTGCAGTGGGCTCTTCGGCACATGGAATTGCTTTTGCCTTCAGTGAAAGCCTGGCATGAAGGTCCAGGGAAGATTCATGATGCTTATTATCAGCCCGCACTTGAGATAGATGTGTTGCATTCCCAGGTGCAGACCTACGAGCAGGCTACACCTGAAAGGCAGGGGATCAAAGCATTTATGCCACATCACAGCATGTGTTCTGCAGATCTGGGTATCGACAGCTCTACCATTCCTGAAGGATGAATGGAAAGTGTCTTCTTATCATACTCATCAGCAGCACAAAGTAAAGGTGAATAGATTTTACACTTGGGCTGCTCCCTGTTCTCCACAGCTTTGCAAACAGCCCTCTCAATTTCTCTCTGTCACTAATCTCTGCCAGGATCCTGATGTCATTTTAACACTGGCATCTGAAAGAGGAATCTGCAAAGGAATGGGGATGTGAGAGAGGATGCAGACAACAGATGTGATGAGAACCAGCTGCCCTGCCTCACCACTGACCTGCCCCTCCTGTAGTCGCTCACCCCAGTGCTGTCTGGCGCAAGGGATGCTCGCGGGAAGGCTTGGGCCTGTCTGTGTCCCATGGACCGGAGACTTGTCCACATGGAAACCCTGCTGAACCTGCTGTGAAACTCTGTGTGAAGCTAGACCAGTGCAAACCTTTCTGTGGACCTTAACACAATCAGAAGCTGTGATCAGGCCTCTTCTCCCAGAGCCATGAACAGCGGCTGGAGACACTGCCATGTCCAGCAGCTCCTTAGCAATGTCCAGCTCTGCTGGCAGCTGGGATCCAGCCCTGGCTCCAAATCAAAGGCTCCAGATCACCTTTACTGTGGGTCTCATGTCAGCTGCTCATCTCCAGTGGATGTCTACGCTCCTGCAGTGTGTCTCAGCAGGAAAAACTGCCTTTACTTTTTTATCTCCCATGGACACTTAAAGTGGGTAGATCTGCTGATCTCAATTACTCATCTGCTGCTGAACTTCTAATGGAACAGAAGACCTTGCAGACTTTGGAGTACCACAGATACTTAGCTTTTTGTCTTGTATAGTAAGGTTCTTTGAACACATATTTGCTGTGAGAAAGGAGGCACATGCTGAACAAATTAAACCATTCACCTGCATGTGTCAATTCTGATCTGTGCACACCATCTGATTCTGATCTGTGCACACCGTCTGATCAGTAAGTGTTAGCAAAATCTCAACTGCAGACTGAGATCTATCTTCTTTGCTACAAGAACACAAGGGCAATACTAGAAACCATCTCAAATAATTAATTTTTGGTTTTATGTCACTCTCCTGTAAACTTTAGAAGGGCTCAGCTCAGTCTTCAAAGGGCATTAAAAATATTTTCCCCAAACAAGCCTGGACTGCATACGAACCCTGGTGTCATGTGGAAAACAGGATTCATAGTGAAAATACCAGGTCAGCACAAACCACAGTGGTGCTGTAATGGTGCTGAGGTCTGGAGTGGCTCTTTCAGTTTGTCTCTTGTAGAAGGGAAAAAAAAAAAAAAGTGAATATCCTTACCTAAAGAAAAATGACCACAGCGCAAGCAATAATTCTTACATTCTGTTTTAGTAATACCTTCAATTTAACAACTGTCTGTGGAAAGGAGTTTCTCACAATGAGTTATTTAGTCACTATGCTGTCTGGGGTATAACTGTCACTCTGAAGGGAACATCCATGCTGTGATTTGCTGTCACTCTGTTGTACACTCTAGGTCCATTCATTTTTTTTCCCTTAACAGGTGAAAATAATGCTGTGATACACAGTAAGAGATAGATGATAAAAACAATTTTTTAAGAAAAAGAATAGACACAAGGGGTTTGGCAGGAAAATATGATAAAATGTTCAATTCTCCCTTTTAAAGCACTACAATAAAACATGTCTGAAGTGAAGCACAGATAACATAAACAGCAGAGCATGGGTCTGCAGTCCCAGCACGATACTGCATAAGGAGCAATCATGAGGCATCCCCGCCACAGCTGCCTGTCACACATTATTAACAAGAGTGTTTAGGGCTCTTAAAGACCCCTGCTAAAGAGACAGGATCCATTTCCACAAAACAGGGGTTGTGTTTGTATCAGTTGTACTTCACTTGACAGAACTATGAGTAATTTCAAACCGAAAGATCTTAAAGCCAGAAGGGACTGTTTTGATCAGTCTCACCTCTGTGCCTGGCAAGACCATGGAGCAGACCCTCCTGAAGGCTTTGCTAAGGCAAATGGCAAACAAAGCAGAGGTGATTGGTGGTAACCAGCAATGGCTGCAGATCATGCCTGACTAATTTGGTGACCTTTTTATGACGAAGTCACAGCAACAGTGGGCAAGGGAAGGGCAACTGGCATCATCTACCTGGACCTGAGTAAGGCATTTGACTCTGTCCCACATGGCATCCTGGTCACCAAACTGGAGAAACACAGACTGGATGAAATCTGGCTAAAAGGCTGGGACAAGAGAGCTGCGAGCAGTGACATGGAGCCCACATGCAGGCTGCCACTGGTGCTCCCCAGGGCTCCGTACTGCTTAACATGTCCACTGCTATTAACCTCTTCATCAGTGATCTTGATGGTGGGTCAGGGCACTCTCAGCAAGCTGGCTGGGGATACAGCTCTGGCAGCAGAGCATTCTGCTGCCTTTCAGAGGGCCCCTGACAGGCTAGAGAAATGGGCTGACAGGAACTTCATCAAGTTCAGTAAGGAGAGCTGCCAAGTGCTGCAGCTAGGGAGGACAACCCCAGGCACTCAAACGGGCTGGAAGCCAACCAGCTGGAAAGTAGGTTTGCTAAGAGGGACCTTGAGGTCCTGGTGGACTACAGGCTGCCTGAGCCATGGCAAAGAAGGCAAACAGCCTCCAGGGCTGCATTAGAAAAAGCATTGTCAGCATGTTGGGGGAAATGATGCCTCTGCTCAGCATGGGTGAGGCACAGCTGGAGTGCCAGCCCCAGTGCTGGGCTCCCCAGTGCAAGAGATGGACATACTGGACTGGAGAACCTCTCCTGTGAGGTAAGGCTGCAAGAGCTGAGGTTCTCCAGCCTGGAAAAGAGAGGGCTCAGGCAGATATATAAGTGTGCATAAATAGTTGGAAGGGAATGAGAGCAAGATAGTCAGAGTCTTCTCAGTAGTGCCCAGTGACAGGACAAGGGGCAATGGGAACAAATTTAAAAAAAAAAAATTAGTCTGGATACAAGAAGTGTTTTGCCTCTCCCTGTGAGAGGTCAAACGGTGAAACCGTTCAGTGTTACCAGCACGCACTTGAACTCAAATGATCCATTCTGGGTTGCCAACACAGCTACAAAAAAGCCAAACAGTGTTTATTTCTTGCCTGCTCCCTTGGCCCCACCAGTCAAGCACTGAGATGACTGTCCACATATTTGCCCTTTCCAGTTTTGTCCCAGACTGACACATGGGCTCAGCCTCCCCATCCATAAGGAACCCATTGCAGTGTGCTTTCCCTGGTTCAGTAGGATTGTGCCCTAGTGCTTACATCAATGTCACCTGCTACTCTGATCTGCACAGCCTAAAGCAGGAACCCCACAGACCTAATATAAGAGAAAAACAATTCTATATGAAAATAATTAATTAGTATAGTGAAGTCCAAATGCACCCAACAGCCATCTGCCCCTTGCGTTGTGTGCTCCTGCACTGACAGCTAACTGAAGCCAGAGTGCCCACAAATATGTCATAGAAGCAAGACTTCTGGATGCTATGCACCACTCCATACAACCTGTGAGATGTTCACAGCAGCCAGGCAACCCCAAGAGATGATGCAGAGACTTCATGTCTCTGCTGTGGTACCCACTGATACTGCAGCGATTGCCCCTGCTGCTCTTCCAGCCATCCCAGGG
Source organism: Ramphastos sulfuratus (assembly GCA_013399055.1). Taxonomy (NCBI): domain Eukaryota; kingdom Metazoa; phylum Chordata; class Aves; order Piciformes; family Ramphastidae; genus Ramphastos; species Ramphastos sulfuratus. The sequence continues at coordinate 263,519 of WBNM01014507.1, read as the reverse complement.
TGTGGCAAGGGTGGAGGGAGCTGCCAAAGCATGGCAGAAGGGGCTGCTGCACAGACTCTGGGTGTGTACATGCTACAGCCAGATCCACACTGCTGTGGGCTCCTGTACTGGCTGCAGGTACCTGTGGTACCCTTGAAGTCTGTATCAGTGTTACATGGCCAGCAAAAGGTTCCCTGCCTGGTGCTGAGGCCGGAACAGGAGCCACACAAGGCTGCCAGATGTCCACACTTTTGCACAAGACCCATAATCCCATTTCATCTGAAGAAGTTCACCTGCCTCCCAAAGGGAACAAACTGGGAAGCACCACAGCACATCTGTTTCATGTCACAGCCTGAACCATGCAGTACCATGATTACAGCAGTTCTGTTTGTTGGGCAGGCTTTAATCAAGACATAGTTAATTAACATGCACCATAAGGAAGCACCCAGGAAGCCCAAGACTTCTTTTATACCTTCTGGACTCTGCAAGTTCAAAGAGGCTCACACCTCTCAAAAAGAGGACTCATAGGCCCCTTGTGTTAAGAAGAGAAGAAACAGGATCAAACTTCCTTCACCTATCTAAACACACTTATACACCTACCTGAGCCCTCACTTTTCCAGATCAAACAGGTCTTGTCAATGTGCTGCCCACTCTGCTGGCTGCTGCCTCAGGGGAAACTGCATTGTCGCCTGAGCAGGACTAGTTTGGGTTGCTCCTGCTTCTATAAAGTTCTCATTTTTCTGTTTTACAGATAGGGCCTGAGTCTCTTCAGATATCTGCTGCTACCAAATACAGTTGTGCAGGCTCAAGGATTAGTAGGAGCAGCAGCAATCTGATCACAGAAAGCTAATTTTGTTAGGAAAGCAACCTGAAAGCAGGCTCACAATTCTCTTCAGCAGAAATACCCACATCACACAAAGTCCTGCTGCCATAAAGGGAGGTAAAAGGGTAGGCAAACTCCTCTGACCCCTTCACTGGCTCTCCTAGCTTCCACACTGCAGCTGCAGCAGAAGCTGTACTGAAAGAGAGCAAAACTGTTTGTCCAATAGCCTGTGCCCTACAGGAACAAGAGCAGGGTTCTCGTGGACCCTGTAAAGGAGCCTTGCTTTGGATTCATAGGCAAATGATCCCTCTGCAATGTCTTTGTTTTAAAAGCTTTCTGTTCATGAAATACAAGAGGAAAAAAATGTGAACAACTTTTTTTCCAGAACTACCCCAACAGCTAAATGTGTGAAAAGGCTGAGTGCTACACAGGGTCTATTTCCTCCAGTGCTAAATAAGAATGACCTCTGTGACTCCATTGAGGTTCCACCTCTCCTGAGTTACGAGCCAGTCCTCACTTGTAAGGTATGATCTCACAGCTCATTCAAACTCTCACTGGACCACAGAACTCTCTCACAGGAAAAATTATGCTTCCCTCAGCCTGCAGAGGATTACCCATGTCAGGGGAAGTTATTTTATTGTCTTTGGTGCTGTTAGGAATTACCTTCAGGATGTTTTAGCTCATTACCTCAAGTCTTCATCAGCTGTTTTCCAAGCCTGGTAACCTTTGTGATGCAGCTGCTGTATATATCTCCAGTATTGATTCTGGCTCTACTGCTACACTACATGTAATACATGTAAACAGACAAGAGTGTTTTGCTACTGGCTGGCAAGGTGCAAAGCGGTAGCAGATTTTGCAGCTACAAAACACAGATAAAACCTTGAAGTAATCAGCTGAACTGTCATGGAACTAATTCCATGATATAGTGGAAGCAATTATTTGCACTTATATGTCTCATTGTAAAATACAATCAGTGGTAAAGCAATCCTGTTAGTGTTGTCAAGGACACATTTAGCCCCAAATGCTCCCCCTTTAATCAGTAACCAGTTATTAATTAATTAGGTAGCAATCACATTGTTGTTTAAACGTTCATATTATTATTGCACTTGATTCTGAGCCTCTGCACAGCTCACTTCATTTGCTGCAAGCGCAGTTGTGTTAATGTGCTCTAATGCAAGCCATTAGCACAAGGATGGGGCCCTAACACCTGACCCAAGATGTTACCCAGCGTTCTCACAGCTGCCTGCTTCCTCCCAGCCCCAGCCTGCTCCTGCTTGCCTGAGCTCTGCTGGCAGAAAGGAAACCAGCAACAGCACGACCAGAGCCAGCAAAGAGAATGAAAGCTAAGGACCTTGGAAGCTGTGAGTGATCCTGTGCCACAGGCAGCCGTGGGGCTGGCTGTGCGTGGGGCAGGAGCTTGCTGCCCACAGCTGGGTGTGCAGCCTGGCACCAGTGGGGCATGAGGCAGCTCAGGAAGCAGGTGAGCTAGCAAGCAGAGCATGCGGCCAGTTGAGAGCTCCCTTGCCTGTCTGCTGTGCTGCAGGAAAGACACAGCCTTATTTTCCTCTGTTGGTGCAGGTCTGCAAACCCACCAGTTCCAGCGGTGCAGGTGGGAGGTGTGGCTAACAGTGCACACCGAAGAAACCCTCTGCTCTCCTGGCTTAGCACTGATTACTTATGCTCACTAAAAATCTATTTTACAGTAGATTTTTCTTCCAGCCTGAAAGCTTTTAGCTGGAGCAGATACCAACTGTGTCAAGAGAGAAACAAATAGCAGTAGAAAACAAGACTTTATCTGAACTGCATTTAATAGGTGCCAGAAGCAGTAGAGTAAGGATATGCAGCTGAAGTAGTTCAGGCAGAGATAGCTCAACTTTTTTACTGTGCTTATTTAAATAGAGAAGCCTGAACTGCAGATTAGCTATTTATCAGCTGCATGATGGAATGAGAAACAGCTGCAATGTATTTCAGGGTAAGTTTGATATTTTATTCACTATAAATCCACAGGCTGAAAGCCTGCTCTGGTTTATGCCTCTGGGAATAGGGAATAAAAGTATTAGCTGCCCACGTTGTTGTGTGGCTTCATGCCCACATACATCACAGAAAATTTAGTTTGTGTTACTTCAGTTATTCACTTAATTTCCTAATCACAAAAAGGACGGGTAGTATTTGTAATGCTAGCAAGTCTGTGTGCAAAGACACAAGCTCCCTGAAGATGGCATGGGTAGCAAAACACAGCTTCCAGCTCCCGTGGAAGCGTTCCCCTGTGTGTACCTGTGCAAGGATTTCACTTCAGGACTGAGCTCAAACTCCAAGAGTTTCCTACCCAGACTTAGTATTTTTTGACCTAATTTTCACCAAGGGTGTCAGTTCTGCTTCTCACCCCTCCAAAATTGTTCTCAGCTCCTCGGTGGAGTAATTTGTATGTCCCTGATCCCACCGCCTGCCCCTCGAGTCTGCAGCTGGGAGCAGCCCTGCTCCCGCAAGCCAGTCCCCGGCAGCCGGCGCTGAGCTCCTTGCCGGCATCTCGCATTTCGAAAGGGGAAGAGAGAACCACAAGAGGCTGCTAACCACCGCAGTACGAGTGGTTAATTTGCTCGGATCAATTTCTGTCAAAGGCAGCCTGGAAGTCTGTTTTTCCCCCCAGCTTGTCTCTGCAATGTTTCTCTCCCGCTGCTCAGCTCAGCCTCGCTGCCGTTTGCTACTGACCTGTCGTTATCGAGGGGTCCCCAACGAATCCCTCCGATTTGCACAAGCTGCTCCCAATCTGCCACGGGCTTTGCTCAGTTATGTGCCTGCTATCAGCTCATTTACATGGCAAGGATGTTAGTCTGCCTGTAAGGGCTTTCGCGTTTGGCTTTTTTTTCTGCCTGATTTTTGATATATAAAGGAGACTATATATATTTTTTTCCTTTTGCAGAGAGGGAGGGCATACAATCTCTAAGTTCACAGATGTCCAAGAAAAGATGCAAAGGTGTAGTTTTCTGAAAATCTACATTAATTTTAGTGTCCTGCCACCAAAGCGTGTGAATTTGAAAGACACTGTTTGCTTTTTAATGAATAGAGCATTTAAAAGGAAAATTTATGCACTGTAGCTTGTCAGTGTTTTGGGGGATGCTGTTTAATTTCTTCCTGTCTGTGTTCTCCAGAACTTGGTGACAGCAGCAGCCTCATCCCTCCTACACTTTGATTTCCCTCAAAGTCAAAATGTGAAAACATGCAGCTGAAGGGTCTTGCCCTGGAAAAGCAGAGGGCATCTCCTATCAGCAGGATTATTATGCATGTGACCAAAAATATCCTGTACACACGCACACAAAGAAAGGAAATGAAAAAAAAATTGCTACTTGAGGGTTCATATGGCAATATTTTATACTTTTGCTTTTCAGAACTGTGTTGAATTTGAGTGAACCACTATCTGCTTGCTCAGCTAACAAGGTAATACATGTTAATACATCTGACCATCTTCTCTAGTAGCCAGCACCAAGCAGAAGGGCAAATGTAGTCATGCTGAGATACTTGCTAGACTAAATGTTGATGGTTTAGGGTATGCCTGAAGCAACAGGGTAAGAGGGAGGTGTGTGTGAATTGTGCTCAGGAGCAGCAGTGTGCTACAGCAAAAGTGTTTTTTGAGAACAGAAGCCCAGAATAGTCAAAGATACCTGTGCGTCAGGGACTCATGCCTGCTCTTCTGGTGAGGTCCATGTAACTTGAGGTAAGAAAAAAGCCTTGAGTGGCCCTTGGCTGAGCACCAAAGGGAGCATGTGCAGTGCCACCAAAGGCAGCAAAACGTGACATCTGAATATGTTGTCAGTCCTGGCTGGGAATAAAGCCTCTCTGGGCTAAGCTGCAATCTCCATGATCCACAGGAAAAAGGCAGGGCTTCACTGTTTTCCTTGGGTGGGAGCTGGTAACTACCTTTGGCATCTGTGAGGATGCTTTCCAGAATGGTGACCCTCACAGACCATTCCTCTTCTCTCCAAGCTACCATGTTATGAGCCACTCTAAGTATTATTCTAGCGCAGTATTTTGGGTGAATCATGCTGCTTTCCAAGTGGTGCAAACTGCTAACTTCTGCCTCAGAGAACAGTTTCAACAGCTGTGTGATCTGTGTTCATTTTCATCAGACACAAAAGCTTCAGCGTGGCTGTGATTTGTATCTTCTGGTGCACATCAGTCAGCTCATCTGTCCCTCATTGCTGCCACAGCCATAAGCCTTCAAGCAGCTTTATGCCATTATGGTATCAACCACTGCTCCCTCTTACCTCCTGGCTCAGCTTTTTTGGCTGCTACACGTTGATGGCCACTGCCTTGTTTTTTTCTGTGTAGCTGGATGGGGTTTGAGCAAACATGTTTGGTGCCTGCACCAGAAAGTACTTGAACACTGTTTCTCTAAGGACCAAGACAATCGAGCCCTAACAGTACATTTCTCATGTTCTTGGGAACTGTTGTCCATATGATGAGTCTGCAAAGGTCTTCAGACACTGAGGGTTAGAATGACCTGTGTATATACCCAGGAGAGTGGAAGAAAAGAGGAGGTTGGTTCAGGACTAATGAGTTTGTTCTCCAATATCCCTGAGAGGATTATTCCTTAAAAGTATAGGGCAGAGTTGATTTGGATAAAAGCTAATTATCAAGTGAGAAATGAAGCCAATGTTGCTGCCTTCACCCTCCCCACAAGACCTTGGAGACTCACATTATTCTGTGTGTTTAACCTAATAAAGCAATGACCCACATAAGAGGGAAAGGAGTTGATTGCAATTACTTCTGTGAGTAGTGGGTCCCAGCTCATAGAAGATGGCCTAAAAATAGGAATGCAGCAGAGGAATGGCATGAACAGAAGAACCCAGAAATCATGTGATACTTGGGCTATCTCTCTGAACTAGCCAAAGGACATTCACTCCGTTCACTTGCCTGTGTTCAGGGAACGTTCTCTTTTCACCTTTAGTTTTTAAACGCGAACTGGATAAAGAGTGTAAGAAGCAGCAGCACAGGAGGAATTTACACAGCACTCCAGTGGGGCCTCAGTGGCATGGGCTTGTCTGGGTGACATCTCAGTAGCACTGATTTCGAGGTACCATTGTCTGAATTCTGCTTTGATTGCATGGCTGGGGACTGCAGCAGATGTGATGACAATCAGGTTAAGAGCAATCACTCGTAGCTGCTGTCCTATCAAATGTCTACTCTAGTCCAGAGGACAAGCATGTTAGCTTGCCTTGGGAGGAAGCTCCCACTTCTCAATCAGAAAAGTGGGAAGGATGGAAAAGCAACACCAATTTGCCTAAAGGCAATACTGGAGTATCTAAGGTAGAGGAGGAGAGGTTTATGGGTGCATTAATATTTTATGCCTAGGAAGCTGAAGGATATCATGAGACATAGACAATATTGTTTGTTTTCACTCTAAAATCTTTCTGGTGAGAGGAAATGGACAATTTACCTGCTTTCCCAGGGAAGGTACATATTTATCTCAGTTTCTGTTTCCCAGGAGTAAGTAAATATTTTGTCGTAACAGTAGTTCACATCATGCATCACATATGTGAAAAAATGAAAAATATAAACCTTGATCTAATAAATTTTGCTACCATTAGAGAGCCAAACTCACTTTCAGATGTTCATGTAAAGGAAACACTAAATGAACAACAATAGATTTTCCTCCTCCAAAGCACAGGAGCCAATTCTCCAGCCGTGTTTGGCTGTATAAGTGTCTAAACACATAACTCATCCTTTACACCCATTATAACAAGACCAAAGCCTACTCTGTCCATTAATTCTCACCATTCCCAAGATTAAGCCCTAAATATATTCCACCTATTGAATTTTACGACATGCATCCTATTTTGTGTCTCCGTGTATGTATATCATCCTCCCACAAGGCAGCACGTGTCAGCAGCCCAGCTGAGATGGAGAGGCAGGGGAAAGGGTTTCTCCACCGCTACTACGCAGAGGCACCACTGAAAGCCTGCATGGGTGCAATAAAAGACAAGGGACAAAGACGTCGCCGCTCTCCGCGGGAAGAGAGCAGCCCTGCTCCTGCCTGTGGCCCTGGGGAAGCTGCAGGCTCTCCAGGGAGCTGGTAGTCTGTGTCCTGCCTCCCCAGCTCGAGCTTGCTGCGCGGTGCTCTGCTCTGCCTGCAGCACGGAGGGCTCAGGGACCACGAGAGGGAGGCAGCCGTCGTAAAATGAATGGCAGAGCTCGCTGCTGACGCTGGATGGGGAAGGAAAGATCCCTCTGAATAATTAAGGCTTCCTAGATGTGACTACAGAAAAAAAAAAAAAAAGATAAAGAGTGCAGTTTAGGCCTGATCGTAGCACTCCAGCTCAAGCAGAGAAGGCTTTGTGTGGAACTCGACCAAAGCAAGGCTCACTCCAGGCGCTTGTACTACAGCTCCATTTAGCGAAGCGTAACGATCATGGCTTGTATTAAGTAGGTAATAATGAAGCATCATAAACAACGTCAGGATGCTGGTCCAGGATGAAGCAGGAGCTTTAACGAGGTCCAGCTTGCCAGGAGCTTTCTGAAGTGTCCCTAGCTCACTTATGAAGCCAGAAAGCACCGAGGGCGACTCTGACAGCTGCGAGTGTCTAGTTTAGAAGGAAGTTTTATGTGTGGATGACAGCGGCCTGGGATTCAGCTTTCATGTACTAACTAGCTCTGCTTGCTGCCGGAGCCCTAACGGTTCTGCACAAACTGCCGCACCACAACGGGTCACGCAAATGCTAACTCTCACAAATCAGATCCCCGGCAGGCGAGGCTGCTGGCTCCTGGTGGGCAAGGCAGGAGTCAGCAGGGTCCACACCGTGTCTCACCAGCCGTGCTTAATGAGTGATCCAGACTCTGGAGGGAAGAAATCAGATGCTGGTTCTGTGGATGCATGAATCAAGTGGACTATTTGCTAAATAACCTTCAATAATGAAAATATATATACACTTAAGAAAAATGCCTTTTGGCCTTAAGGATTTTTTGCCTTGAACGTATAAAAATGACGTTTAATTTCTCTAAATAAAGATCAGCCATTCATTACCTGTTTATAATCATTATTAGAGCTCTCCTCAGTATTATCAATTAGCCGAATGGTCTATTAACAGTTTAACATCTCCCTTAGAAGGGTTTTGTCAAGGTACCTAACGCTCTGACAGGCCTGAGCATGTTCTATTATCATGTAGGACTTAACTACAAATACAGGTGAATCTTTTGGGGATCCTGTTGGAGCTATCTATGGCCAGGAGAGAGCAGGAAGTTACAGGGTACAGCAGACAAGTTGCAAAAGAGAGAGGTGTGGAGGGTGGTGATGGCTACACCAACTCAGCCAGTTCTCTCTACAGCAGGTAGCTGGAGCATGCCTACAGCCCAGCTGATGCAAAGCCCTGGGCTATTTTGCAGTGCTGCCTGGCTGCCATGTGCAAACCCCTCTCTGCATCCACACATAGGTCCTGATGCTGTGGGAACTGTGACCAGAGTCCTTTCTGCCCCCTTAATTTGTGAGTCCATGCAGGCAGCCCTTCTGCAGCTCCCTTTGATCTTGCATGGATTATATACATTAAAACATGGTAATTTCTTCATCTAAGGCTCAGGCTGTAACCTCTCTGGGGCAATAATCATCTTTTATGAGGGGTGGGGGGTGGCCCTGTTTCCTCAGCTGCGAGCCTAAAAGTGACTGCAATTTTATTAGCAGCCAGAATAATAATAAGGGTATCCAGTGCATTAATGCTGTGCCTCTAAATTGGTTCTTTTGCCATTACTTGGCTTAAGAAACTGTAATCCTATAAATGTCTTGACTGCCTGTTGCTCTGATTATAAAAAAACCCAACTTTCACCACCTACAGAGCCAAAAATAGAAGGCTGAAAATCAAACATTATTTGTATTGTAGAGACATCTCTCTGGTCCCCACCACTTCCCTTTCTTGCACCTCACTGTCAGGAGCCACACAGACACCTATCAGCTGTTTCTCTTTCCGTAGGAGAGCACAGAGAAGGTTATAAGGACCTGTACTTAGCCACCCGACCAGGCAAAACCCTTCACAGGAACATGCTGCAACAGCTCCTCGCAGCTCCATGCCAGCTGCTCACAGCTCCATGCCAGCTCGTGTGATGCCCTCTTTGCACCAGTCAAACCTGTCCCTGCCAGCCTTAGCCCCAAGTTAACTGTGACACAGGTGCTCAGGTTACCCTCCTGGTGAGTGCAGGGCAGGCTGTGGATGGAGTCTACCTGGACTTCAGCAAAGATTTTGGCACCATCTGCCACCACAAGCTCCTAGCAAAGCTGGCAGCTCCTGGCTTGGACAGATTCACCCTGATATGGGTCAAGAACTGGCTGGAGGGCTGGGCCCAGAGAGTGGTGGTGAATGGTGCCACATCCAGTTGGCAGCTGGCACCAGTGGTGCGCCCCAGGGATCAGTGCTGGGCACAGTCCTGTTCAATATCTTTATTGATGATCTGGACCAGGGGATCGAGTCCAGCATCAGTAATGGTGNAACAAGAGGACACAGCCTCAAGCTGTGCCAGGGGAGGTCTAGGCTGGATGTTAGGAGGAAGTTGTTGACAGAGAGAGTGATTGGCATTGGAATGGGCTGCCCAGGGAGGTGGTGGAGTCACTGTCCCTGGAGGCGTTCAAGAAAAGCCTGGCTGGGGCACTTAGTGCCATGGTCTGGGTGATTGGCTGGGGCTGGGTGCTAGGTTGGGCTGGGTGAGCTTGGAGGTCTCTTCCAACCTGGGTGATTCTATGATTCTGTGATTCTATGAAAATCCTGTTTCTTTTTCTGTGACACATACACAAAATACAGTGAGGTTTCATGTAATAAATTGACAGCTGCTGCTTTGCAGGCCCTGGATGTGAACCAGCAACAGCAGTGTTAAGCTATTTGGAAGAGGAGTGGATGTGATTTTCACACCTATTCTTTTTTAATTTAGGTCCATTTGAAATTCAAACATCCCTCTATTGCTAATTTGTTATGGCAATATTAATTAATGGGTTTGCTCTACAGCAGTAAGAATGGTGTTCAGACTGAGTGAGATAGATTAGAAGGACTACAAGATTAGAAAAACAAGCTGTACACTGGTCAGATGCAGCTGGGGGTCACCTTGATCTCCTGTGCTCAGCACACTGCACTTGGGAGGCCTGGGAGCTGTGATGGATTTCTACCAGCGCAAACTCATTAGGGCTGCACCCTCTGATACTGTCTCCTGGTTTGGAATACAGCAACGCTGACTGCTGATGTGGGGAGAAACAACTGTCAGACTTTCACAAAAGCTGGTAATGGAAGAAATGCCATATTATTGGATGGATGACAGCAGTGCAGACCAAGTATGCCAGGAAATGAGGAGCAATATTCATTGACTTAGAGCAGAGACTCAGGAACGTGATGTAACTGCGCCTCTCACAACTCACTGTATCTCTGCCGTTAGTTTAGCAGGTCTCTGGGCTTCTGTCTCGGCTACTGTGCTCAGTGTGGTGTGCCCAGCCTCAGACCAGCAACGGCATTTACCTTGCACTTCAGTGGCATAGCACAGATAAGACACCTGGTTGGAGGAAGAAGAGTAGCTGGCAGATTGATGGGCAAATTGTGTAACTGTTTCAGCTGGTCCTTGGATTATCTTGGCTACCTACTATTCACCCTATAGATGGGCAAGAGCTCAGGTGCCCCAAACCATCACTGTACCTGCATGAGGGTCACAGAAGTGGAACAAAGCACTGTTGGTGGCAGCAAAGAAGCCACAATCTCAATTACTTTGTCTTTAAATTATGACATCAGAAGTTTCTCCATGTGTATGAACGCATGCAAGGTTCAGTGGGGGCAGCAAAGCAGCCAGCAGGATGGGACTAGAGGTTCCTCACTATACCCAGGTGCCAGATCTGCCTGGGGAAGGGTTGGTGTTCATCAGAACAAACCACTCTTTACCAGAATCAGTTCTGACAGGGCACAGCACAGATTTCTCACTTGGAGGAGTACTGGGAGATGGAACTTCCAAGCTGGCCAAGGCTTCCAAAATGCCTGCAAAGCACTCTGTGAAGATCACAGCTATTATTAAATTAGGTTATTATCCCACTAGTTCATGGAGTTTACAAAGCAGAGTTAAAAGGAAGAGGTGGGGGATTATGTTGTCTTTTAAAATTTGCATTTCTCATGTTTCCTTTATTTGGAAACCTCATTCACCAGACTCTGCAGGTAACCATGTCACCTAAAGGAGTCACGTCCTAGCAAACTCCTCAGCCATCTAACGAACATCTTTACTAATGTTAATGAGAATTGCTACCAATAATTTGCATTTACACACTACTTAAGGATCTTGAAGTGTTCTTTCAAATAATATGCCCATTTTTATTACAGGCATGTTGGGTTTAAATGACTTGCCTAGGGTCGCACAGCAAGCCAGCAGCAGAGTGACTCTCAGTGCTTCGCATTAAATCCCAGACATTAACAGCTCCCTTCATAAAGGGAGTTTTGTAGTAGCAGATCAGCTTCTGGTGCTGGTGGATGAAACCCTTCACGGTAGCACAAACAAAGCAAGCAATGACTCCAGCCCATGTAACGCTTCCCACTGTCTGCAAACCCTACCTTCCTTTGAACGCAGGAAGCTGACAGAAGTCTGAGTGACGCTGAGGTAGCCTTTGCCTTATGAGCAACCATGAAATGTTGACGTAAGAAGTGCACACCTCACATCTATGCTTTCTGTAACCTCTACATTTATTCTAGGAAAACTTTAGAGCTTTCACTATCCCTTGTGCTGCTGGTGGCATCTTTGAAAATAAGAAAAATACAGCCCCAAACATAAGGCCATAATAAACAAAAGCACTTAAATTTTCCAGTGGCAGACCTGTCTGGAGAGTTTGCTCTGACACAGGCATATTCCTTGTCACCGCTGTTTCCTCTGAGGGGCACTGTCCTCATGAAAAATTAACTGTAAAAGCAGGCTTTGGGGTACCCCTTTGGTTATGAGCTCCCTTCTGCCATGAGAGATGCAGCAGTGCACCCGACTCTCCTGCCTGAGTCAATGCCATCATTCAGTGACACGTTGGCACTTCTACTTACAGTCTGCCCCCTCAGCTGTGCCTCTTATGGAAAGGGCTGCAAATGGTGTCACATTATTTCAGGATATGATTTTGAAGCTTTTGTGTGTGGCATCTGGCTCTTCCTATGGCAGAAGGGTATTTTGTGGCATGCCACTTGCTATAACATCAGAACAACTACCTGGTGGAACAAGAACAGCTACAGCACCACCAATCCCATTCACCAAGAGGCTCCCTCCAGTGCGGTGGGGACCACCCAGGAGCTCTCACCTGTGGCAAGTGGTGGCATTTACTCCTGCTGGGCATGTGGCTGGGCAGCCGAATGTTAAAGAGGGCCTGCAGGGCCGCCTGCGCGGCTTGCCCCTTGGCCAGCTTCTTGCTGCGTCCCGAGCCCTCGAACGTTCTCCCGTCCACGCGCACGGCCATCACAAAGCTCTTGATGTGCTGCCTCTCCACCGTCTCCGACAGGCAGACGTAGCGCAGCCCCGACCGCAGCTCGTTCAGCAGCACCACCGGGTTCTGCTCGCTCTCCACCTTGCAGCCCGCCCTGTGCCTGCCCTGCTTGCCATGGCCCATCAAGTCCAGTGTGTGGCATAGGAAGCGGCCGTGCCGGCAGGTGGTGGAGATCAGCTCCTCGTTGACAGGGTCGTAGACAGAGAAGTCCTCGTTGTGCGCAGAGGGTTCGAACTCCTTGAACAGGGTGTCTGGGAAGTCTGCCTGGTCAGAGGTGAAGTCCGTGGATGGGTTGACGCGGTTCCCCATGGCGAAGTGCGCTTGGCAGGCGTTGGGGAACTGCACGAACGACTTCAGAGCCAGCTCTGCTGCACGCATTTTCGCTTTCTTCTTCGTGGGCCCCGTGCCTTCGAAGGTGAGTCCGTTCACCTCTACAGCCACGGCGAACACCGGGGCGTGCACCGGGCCCGTCTGGGAAACCATTTTGTATTGCAAGCCTGGCTTGAGCTCGTGCAGCTGCACCAGGGCATTCTTTGGCGTCACTGACCAGGAGACCTTCTTCCAGATGAGCTGGAGCTTGCAGAAATGGCCATTATTGCCATCCTCCAAGGGTCTTTTCCTCTTACTGCTTGGTGTCCCCCCTCTTGCCCTCTCATTAGGGGATATTGGGTGATCCTCCAGGTTGCCAACATTTCGGTTTTCCTTTACTTCTGCACTGCTGGTACCTGTCAGTAAAGAAAGAAGAAAGCCTCACATTACAGCTGTCATCATAGCAACTGACATGATGCCCAGGGCTGGCAGAACAGCCAAAAAAAGAAGGGAAATGGTCATGATAGATATCCTTGCTCAGCCCTTTTTGGGGATTTTCCTTAACTAGCTGTATAATGGTTGATTTATTATTTATAGCACAGTTTTTCTGCATCTTCTGAATATTTCACTTGTCCCTAAATCACACTTGGATTAGTTACGAGGCTGCTGTTTGAAAACAAGATGCCATCAAAGATGAAGCATGGCTGAAGCCATGTGACTGAAACGAGCTGGGGCACTCACACTGGGTAACTGCTGCTCAAAGCTGAATACTTTGCAAAGGTCTGAGATTCAGAATGTGGGGGAATGCTTCTCAAAACTGTATCAGAAACGACTCACAGAGGACACACAAACAGGACACTGTGCAAAGGCATCGATGCCTCATCTGCAGTGAATACATTGACCAGCTCTACTCGCACCACAGGCTCCTGCTGGTAACATGAATCTAGCCAAGGCCTGACAGACCTTCCCAGCATTGGAAGCAATAATTCGGTCTGGACTCTGGTGGCAGTGAGTTTGCAGCTCTCGTTATGGACGCTCTGCTCTGAGAGGGGAAGGAGTGCCAGCTTTAACTCTCCCCTACTCAAGCTGGTAGTGCCTTCTGCCAGCCATGTCCCACTGAGACCCTTTCTTGTGCTTCCACCCACTTGCACACCTCTTTGGGTGCATTCATTTCTTAAAATACAAGTGAAACATTTTGACTCAGAGATACTTTTTATCAGGAAGCAGGTTTCGTTCTGTATTTCACACCTCCTCTCTCACCTTACTAATAGGTTTTTACAGAGCCAATTATGGTGCATAATGATATTGTAGTCAGGAAGCATAAAAAGAGAGATAGCTCTTGCTTCATACAACATTCAGGTTTGAAAAGAAATTGTATTGATTATGCACCACTGAATAGGAAAACTCAAGGGGTTATTTGTGTTTATAATTCATATTGTCTTATTCCAGCTGTTTTTCCTTCCACAGTCACTGAGGCATGGATTTGCAAATGGGAATGTGATGTGATCTTAACATCTTTCTTAAGCCTTAACCACCCTCTCTAAAAGAGGGGTTAACTAAAATCATGGCAACATAAAATAAAGGTGAGGTGTTTGGCATAGATTCTGTCTTTGATAGTCTCTAGTCCAGGTTTTGGGCCCAGGGTGTTTGCAGTGAGGTAGTGAAAAACCTGCAGAGATCAGGCAGAAAGGACACGTGGGCAGCAGCAGGTGTGTGCCGTGGTGCCGCGCCTGGATTCATGGTGTGTTCTGGCCCAGTCACAGTGAAGCAAATCCATGCCAGCAGCCTTGCAGACAACCAGATTTCTAGAGGACCTGCTCCTGAAACACCAGGAAACAGCTCGGCTCTTCGCAGTCTACACGCAGAGTTGCAGCAGGCCAAAAGTCACTCCTGGCACTAAATCAGAGGCAGCCTAAATTCAGTGAGCACCTCAGAAAGCCTGCGAGGCTGACGGGCTGGTGTGGCACCTGGCAGCTGCCAGGCAATGTGAAATTACTTTATACTTTCAGATATCTTTGAAATAGGAGGTCTTTGAAATGTTTCTTTTATGAGACCTCTGTGTAGCAGGCACAAGATTACCTCTCTAATGGTGGCACATGTACTTCTAGCGTGGAAATCAGACAAAGCAGGCAAATGACACCAAGCCATGTACGAGAAATACTGTAAGCAGCTGTAATAGAACAATCACAAGCAATTTTAGAAATGAAGAGCACTAAAAGGAAAAGGCTAAGCCAGAGGATGCAAACAGGCAAAATGCAAAGCTGAGGATCATTTTCAGTTCTGTTATCTCTCGTAATGTGTTTGCTGTCTAATTCCCAAAACATGTGGGGAACAANAAAAAATGTGGGGAAAAAAAAAAAAAAAAAAAAAAAAAAGGAGAGAAGATAATAAAGGAAGGTTCTCCTGTGATGAAAGGTTGGAGAATAATAAAATTGTAAGATGAACGACTTAAAAAAAAGAAAAAAGGAGAAAGAAAAATATTATAATTTTTTTGGCAATAGGTTCTAATTTCTTGTGCAAGATTTCTGAAACAAGCTCCCCCCTCTGCACTGTGAGACCTCCTCAGGTAACTTCATCCATCGAGTTTTGCCATTTCACAAGCAGAGGAGATATCGCAGTCTCGTATTTGCTTCAGTAATTGAATGGGAGAGAGGAAAGCAGCTAGGGAAATGTATTTATGCACTGCTCCTCAGCCTTCTGCCTGCTCTTTCATGTTTTTCTCCTTTTGGTCATTATGCACAGTAGAGTTAACCTAGAGAGGCTGCCTCATCAAGAGCTTTTCAGAACTCCAATGCATCACTAATAATGACAGTGCCTGTGTCTCCAGGTCACGAGGGCTCTGCTGAACTAGCCATCCGACGCTCCACGCTACATTTGAAGAGATAATATTGTTCCTGCTGAAGGTTATTCTGCTGCCAAGCCAACTTCCAAGGAGGATGGAAAGAGAGAGGTGGTAAGCATCATCTTCACTCTGCCTGGCATGGTTCCTGTTGAATTAGGAGGGGTGATACATTCTTGAAGAGCTGTGTTATTGACAGAGAGTCTGCAGTCTCTAGCATAGCAAACTTCTGATTCAAAAGCTCTGGAGCCTCATCGCTGTCTGAGAAGAAATTTGAGCAACAGGCTCATAACTGAACATGCTTGAACACTCTGAACCTAGGGCTGGGATCCATCTTACAAGACTGTTGCAGGGGCTGAAATCCATCTTGTGGACCACCACCATCGGCTTCCTCTACAGACACCCTCTGCACAAAGGGCAGCATTGCACAAGGACCCCCAAGACTCATCTGCTCCTGATGGAGGTATGCTGCAGATCTGCAAGCATCCGAGTCTGCTGGCAGTTTGCCTTGATGTCATGGCATAGCATGGATGGAATGACACCCACGGAATGTCATGAAAGGCAGGGAGAACAGGGAACCATTACTCTCTGCTTTATGCAATCCAAGCATCAGGGACAGTGGGCTTGAAGCAATAAAAGGGTGCATGCCCTGACAGCACTCAACACCACTGCCTGCTCCTGGCCACTGTTGGGATCAGAAGTATCTGTGGGCTCCAGAGAGGACGAGGCAGTTCTGCTGCTGTCTAAGAAATATGACCATCCAGGTGCAAACTCAAGCTGACTACATTTCTTGCTGGGTGGCTGAAAGATGTACTGAGGGAAGCATCCCCATTTAAATGTCCTTTTCCTCAGTGTATCACTAACAGCAAATGTTGAAGACAGTGCACAGAGTCCAGGTTCCTGTTTCTAATGCTGTGTGATGTCTCCTAGAGTCTTGGCTACAGCTGACTTCTGGGGATGAATGGAGTGCTCCTTTTATTCACTTGCCTTCACAGGTCTTCTCTGGAGACTGATAATGGCTTTACTCCAAGTTCTATTCCAAAGGCACGTAGCACCTCAGACACATGGTTTAGTATTAGTTCATGGATTATAAACCACATTAACAGTGGCTGTGTATCAAGGTAGTGCTAATGATCAATAGCTGACAATGGATGTGCAGTTAGCCTGGCATGGTTCCCTTTGCGAAGCAGGCCTAAAAGAACGTGAAACAAGATTTGGATCTGTTTCAGCTGGTGAGGCTCTGACCACAGGCACAACACAGACCAGGAAAGGGTACTCAGTGAGCAGAACAACTACATGGACAAGTAAACCATTTCTTTAACTTGCCAGGACTTTCCTAGGCTCTTGTTCAGCCAAGGGAAGGGAAGGGAAGGGAAGGGAAGGNGGAGTGGGGAGGGGGGGGGAGGGGGGATTGGGGAAGGGGGGAGGGGGGAAGGGTGGGGGGAAGGGAAGGGAAGGGAAGGGAAGACTCAGGGGGACCTTAGAGCTGCCTTCCTGAAGGGAATACCTGAAGGGAGCCTGCGGGAAGGCTGCAGAGGGACTTTTGCTGAGAGTGTCTAGAGACAGGAGAAGGGGAAATGGTTTGAAGCTGAGGTAGAGCAGGGTTAGGTTGGAGCTGAGGAAGAAGTTCGTCAGAAGGAAGGTAGTGAGAGTCTGGCACGGGCTGCCTAGGGAGGCTGTGGCTGCCTCCTGCCTGGGGGTGTTGCAGGCCAGGTTGGATGAGACCCTGAGCATCTGAGTCTAGCTGAGAGGTGTCCCTGCCCATGACAGGAGGTTGCAGTAGATGAGCTCTGAAGTCCCTTCCAACCTGAGCCATTCTAGGATTCTATGATTTTAAGACTCCTCTGCTTGTTCAGAGCAAATCACTGAAGCTCTTTAAAATGCTGGATTACCACCCAGGCACATGTCTGCCTGAGACAGCAGTGGGATTTATATAACTATACTAGATGGGAACACTGAAACATGGCCCATTTTGAACCAATCTTCTAATTTATTTATTTATTTAAAAAAAATTCTAATAGTAACACCTAAAATGTGCTGTGTGTGCCAAGAAAGAAATCACTGCTGTATCAGTGGAGCGTATGTCTGACCCAGGAGAGGTCTAGGCAGGATAACCCTGAAAACAGTGAGATTTGCTATTTCCCTTCCAGAAAACACAGCTTCCCCTGTCTGTGGGAGCTATTTTAAAGCCAACACAGGCATGAGGCAGTCTTGGCATTACAGCAGCAGCAGCAAGATGATGGTGCTTGGCTTGTACAAACTTTCTACATCGCCTAAAAATAACTAAGTAGCACATTTGGGAAACATTAGGCAGGAGGTGCCTGCAGAAGCTCACCCTGTGCATAGTGTTTCCTGTGCAGCTCCCACAGCTCCTGAAAATGTAGCCTCCCTAGGAGCAATTCCGAAGGAGCTTCAGAGGCTTCGTTTGTTCCTTCGCTAAGGTCTACGAAACCCTGCCTGTCCCTGTGTGGCAGGATGGTGATGCTCAGGTCATAGTCGGCAGCAGAAAACAGAGGGCTGGGCCCCTCACTCCTTCAGCAGCTGCTCCCCTTGGTGCCACACCATGATCAAACCAAGGCAACTGAGCAACGACAGTGGGGAGGAGCCCACCGCTCCCACTCACCGCTCCCACCCACCGGCTCGGACGGGCAGCTGGCACCGTGTGCCTGACTGGAGCAGAATTCTGGCTGCTGGGCACTATCAAACCCCCACCAGCTGCTTCCTCTCCCTGGCTGCAACTGATACAAGCAAGCAGGGCTGGGTAAGACACACAATTGCTTCTCAATGATAAATGGGAGGGCTTACTCAGGGTTTACTCAGTCCTGGCTGCACTCTTGGTGATTTGAAGACTTCACAACTCTTACAAACTCAGCAGCACTTCCCTCCAGCTCTGCAGTCACAGCTTCAGGGAGTGTCCATGACTTTTTTCAGGTGTATGGGCCCAGGAGAATCTGGCAGCTAATTTTTGGGTTACCTCTAGTTAAACATCTCTTCTCAATTGCATCTGGTTTCTCCCTTTCTCCTCTCTCCCCGCCCCCCCCCCTTTTTTTTTNTTTTTTTTTTTCTTTTCTCTCTTATGTTTTTTCTCCAGGTCATACCAGAGGAAAGAAAACAGTTTTTCAAGTTCATGGCTCCATCCTGCAGTCTTTACTTTCGCAAAAGACATTTTGTAATCAAGAAGGAAGACATAGCACCAAAACATCCTTTCTTTTAGGGAGTGTGAGAAAAGCAAGTGAGTGAAATAAGGAAACATAAAGAGAAAAGCAAAAGGAGCTCCACAGTCCTGTAAAGCTGAGTGTAAACACCTCCTTTTCCAAGGTATTTTTCCTTTGTGTGTGTGACACAGCATCTACAGCTCCTCCTCGCCAGGTTCTGCACAGGAGAGCACTGAGCAGGTGAGCTGAGACTGAGCCCTGCTGCACTGGAAACTGGAGAAGATGTTTGCTCCATCAGGGAATTCTACATTTTTCATGAGGCTTACACCTCTCAGTACCTGCAAATCCACCTCCTGTGCACCACTGGCCAGAGCCCATATGGCTTTTCTCTTTAAACTTCACCATCGGTCTGTCTAGAAAGAGAAGAGACTAATGCTTACTTAAATTGTCTTCATCCTCCATGGTGGCTGCGCCAGGGCTCAGGTACTTGAAGGGGGCTATGAAGGTTGACAATATGCTTACTTTTTCTAGAAGAGAAGAAAAGAGACACAGAGATTCAGTTTTGTGGTGTGTTCTGCCCTACCCCACACTCTCCTCAGGTGAAAACAGCTTGTCAGAAGTCTCGGAGAAAGCTCAAGCACTGTTGGCAAGAAAGGCTGCACCTGCTTTAACTCTCCTAGAAACTACTGCTTTGGTTTTTGGAGAACCTTGATGGCATGCACGGGAAGCTGCTGCCCAAACAATGAGAACCCCGTTTGAAATCCTTCCTGTTCACAGTTATATCAAGTGTAGCTGCTTCTATCAGCAGTTTCTGCCTGTCCTGCAGCCAGCAGCCAGCAGAGGAGTTGACTTGCAATGCCTCCACCAGCCTCTGCAGCAGATACCAGACAGAGTCAGCAAGAGAACTGACACCGGCTCAAAACCTGCCTCAGAATTTCCCTACAGGGGAAGGTTGCTGTTAGCACAGACCCCAGGCACAGGGATTTACTGCAGGTGGGTGCTTGGTTTACTTTGGTAAGTAGCTCTTTTGGGGCTTTTGTGCAGTCTGGGTCGAATTCCTCCTGACAAACTTCGGGTACTTTGCCGAGGACTTACACCAGCAGAATGCCTTCTGTGGGCAGCAGAAGAAACAGAAACAGACCTTACAAAGGTGCTTTGAAGGACTCAGTTGCTTTCCTGAAGTCATTCTGTGCTTAGAAAGCCTCAGTTAGGCAGAAATGCTCTGAATCCTGCACATTGTGAGCAACGTTGGTCTTTCATCTACCAAACCAAGAATGTCTTCTTTGAAGTGACACAGGAAAAAAATATTTCAACGGGGACTTTCTTTACTGGTGAGAAAGTATTTATCTGGATTTCCTTAAACTGCCTGGCTGCTGATGTGCCACTGATCTGGAAGGCATTCCAGCTGGAGAGCTCGTGAACTTTTCCAGCAGCACACCTGTTAGCTTTTCGGCCTGGTTCTTCCTACATTTTCAAACATTCCTTGATCTCGTTGGAGACTGTTATCAGAATCCATCAAAAATGAGTGCAGATGTTTGCCCTCAGCCAGGTAACACCACAGCTCAACTCTATTATGAAAAAGCACAGTAAAAGCTGGAAGCTCTTTGTTAAGTAAATACAGTAAGTGGAATAAAAAATTGCCTGAAGAAAACTCTTTTTCCATCCACAAACCTTTCAGCCCAGACTAATATGCAATTAGAGCACAAATTAGCTTCCTTGAATTGCAGTTTCATTAAGGGATGGCAGTGATGTCATGAACCAAGAGAGTGAAGCTATTTACGAATGTTTTAGCCAAAAGACTTTGCTAAGTGAATGCTTTGTCACTGTTTGCTAGGGCACTGCTTGCTGTGCACTGTGGTCCCTATGTTCCTTCAGTCTTTTTCTCTTTTTTCTCTCACACTCTTCTCCTTCCATGATTTTTTCTTTCCCCCAGAACAAATCACTGAGAGGTAGCCCAAAATTAGAGTGGCTATTTTCACTTCATAATTGTAAATGCTCTCTGCCTTTGTCTGAGGAAATTATTTTTCAAGGCTAGGAAAAGAGTGTCTCAAGGAAGAAAACAGGACATTTCAGACACAATTTTCTCCAGAAAGGCAGCAATACATAACCACACATTTAGGAGAACCAACACAGGCAGCTATTATTGCTTGCATTGCAATTGCACCAAGAACCACAGTGACATGAAGGAGTGATTTCATGAGAGCCTCTATGGACACAAAGGGAGCTGTATTTGAAATGGAAATTGAGAGACAAAGAGCAGGGATAGTGAGATTTATTTCTAGCCACCCTGCAGCACTACAGCAGGATGACAGCACCATATTTTGTAGTGTGTTCACTACAAAAACATCCTTCCAAGTGAAGGCCAAGTGGAACTTTGCTTGTCCTTTGTCTTGGGACAGAAAAGAATTTCAGTTCATGCTTCTTATCTACTTATTTTCCAACAACAGCAAATAGTTAAAAATCATTGCCAGCACTGTTTGACAGCAGCCATACAAATCATGCAAACAAATAAAACCCCATCAGCCAAAATATGTTTTGCATGAAACCCAGGAAATTCTTTAATCCAAGTGAATCAGCAAAGCCTGGCATGAAAGGCAGACAAGTTGCCACTAAAATCTGCTCTTTTTATGAAGTTGCTTTGGCCCTGGGAATGCAGTCAGAGGACTGGTCCCAAGCCCTGGGAAGATGCTTTTATTGTGAGACAAGGATACACAAACAGGGCTATAAATAGCACTCCCGCTCTTCGTACCTATCTGTATTTAAAGGGCAGCAGACAATACAGCTTGATCATCAGATGTGCTGAACTTCTCTCAGTCACCTGAATGAAAGCCACAGGAACAGCAGGAGCTCAACACTTTTAAAGGCCTTACACATGTTGGACAAATTATTTAGCTTCAGGAAGAGCAGACTGAGTGGGGTCAGAACAACAGCCTTCAAATACATAAAAAGCTGCTGCATAAAAGAAAGGAGCAAACGGCATTAACACAGCTCAAAGTAATGGCCTTAAATCGCAGCAGGGAAAATTCACTTGAAACACTGCAAACCCTTCCTAACAGTGAGGATGGTGCAGCACTGGAGCCGGTTGTCTAGGGGGGAGGTTGAGGAGCCACTGGTGCTGGAGGGTTGTAGGGAGATGGCTGGCATTGGCAGGGTGTTGCACCTGTCCTCAGGTCTATCCCTTACAGTTTCTCTCTTATTCCTGTGGATCCCAGCAGAAAAATCTCCTCCTGGCCTTGAGGTGGTGCAGCAGGTTGTAGCTCAAACTTGGAAATGTGAGTAGGTATTTGCTACTGTCAGCTCATCTCTGAGCAGAAGCTTGTGGCATGCTCTTTTGCACGGCAGCTAATGAGCACTATTAATAACTGTTTTGAAATGCACCCTCTGAACAGAAGAAGGAGTAGACAGATGGCCACCAGTGCCCTGCCAGATCAGCACTAACAATGTTTTACTCAGTTAGTTTCACTCTCATATTCTAATTGATTACCATGAGCTACTTGACTTGTGAGAGGTTTCTTTAATAGTATTCTTTGAAAACCACAACTTGGACATTATGAACCAGTCCTAAATAATTTGTTTGGTTTGCATGGAACATGAAATCACTCAGGAGGGCTGAGTTCTGATGCCATAATGTAAACTCAGTTGCAAAACCTCTTGAAGAAATCCTTACATTTACTCATGTAAAGCAGTGCTTGCAGCTACTCAAATAGTTGCACTTTTGCAGTTGTGTTAGCCTTGATTTATTTTGAAAGAGAGGGATACAGAGAGAAAACAGAGTCTGCACATCAGGTGATTCTTTATCCTCCTTTTCCTATCTCAGTCCAGGCTTGGGCTGGCAGTGATTGACAGGACAAGGGATTCCTCACACAAAAGAAAAATAAGGCAAATGTGTGTGCAAAGCACCAACGCCTCTAAAGCACAGCACTTAGAGAGGGGCTCGCAGCCTTCTGAATGAGGGCTTCTACAGCCACCACGCTGCACCACGTAGATTGAGCAGCTAGTTCCCAGGTAAGGATTGACTTGCTCGGTGTCAGAGTTAGCCTTTACAGATGAATTTGAGAACCAGCTGTTGGGTCAGGAGTCACCAAGTGTGCCAGGCTGCAGTGGCACTGCCCAGGTGCTTTGCACTTCGCAGGCTCTGCGCAGCGCTCCCTCACACCAGTGACAAAGGCGTGTTGGGCTGCCTGGCCATGAGCACTACAGCAGCAAGCAGTGGGACTGGGAGGACTGCCTCTGTCCACTCCTCCCAGCTGTGGTGTTTAAGTTAGCAGTGTGGCTGCCCTCAATGCCTTCAGCTGGCTGGTGTCTGCGTATGGACACAGCAGCAGCTAGGGCACAGCTGTGCGCCTGCCGCAGAGCTTCCACCTTAGTGCCTCGTACCGCACAGGCTAAGTTCAAGCCCATGTGTATGTGGGAGGACCTATTAACACAGGCTTGTGCCTCCTTGCCTTGGGCTTTGGTCTCTCTCTCCTGCACTGGAAGACCTAGAGGTGAAGCCTTGCTGACATCATGAGCCCTCAAGAGACAGTGGTCACTGCATTTGGAGCAGCACTTCCAACTGAACAGACCGAGCTGGGGCTGGGGGGGCTGGAAAGAGTCTGTGTACTAACGGGCAGGAAAGGGTTAAAAGGTCTGGCTGTCACTGCCCGCAGATCTGTCACTTGGCATCCCCGGGAGTGTGGCCTCTCAGGTGGGCAGTTACTGAAGATCTGCTTTTTAGAATGGGTTTTCAATCCAAGACTTCTGCAGTGATATTCCAGCCTGCCCCGTGAGGGAACAGTAAGGAAAGCAGAGGAATATGCCCAGATGAAAACCGTCTGGGTGAGTAAGAATTTTATTTTCTTTCTCTGCAATGTATTTCTTAAAAGCAGGGAGGCAAGGGACTGCTTTGGATTCAGGGAAGAATAAAGTATTCAGCATCACTGTTTTTGTTCTCTACTTCAGCGGGGGCCCGAAGTGAAGATATGCAATAACAGAACCATTTTTTCTTGTCTGATAATCAAAGGGAAGGCAAAGCCAGTGAACATTTGGGTAGCGTTTCAGACAAAGGCTTTCCCCTGCACGAGGCAGGCTGTGCTTTGAGCTAGAAGCCACAGGTGCGAACTCAGAGCCACAGAAGAGGGCAACAAGCTGCTCAGGATGATGTGGTGCCCACGCGCCAAGCACCTACCCCTGCGCCTACCCCTGCGCCAAGTCAGCAGTGGCCTGCCAAGCACAGGGCTCCACTGTAAATAGGTCTGCTTGTTGCCTCTGTCACTTATTTCTCTAGTTCTTGGGGCAGGGGATATCTTTCTGCTCTGCTGCCGTTCAGTGCTTAGCAAAATGGGATCCTCGTCCCAGATAAGAGCTTTGAAATGCCATTATATTAAGTAGCAGTAACAGTTTATGCTATTATGGTATTGCAGAGAACACTGACCGTGAAACATCAGTTAGCTCAGGGAGCTGGCAGCTGGACTAACCAAGTTTTGTGCATCCTCTTCTTGCTGCTAACTGACCCAGAACTGCTACCCTTGGGAAGGTTTCATGGCAGCTATGTGAAATGTTTTGCCAGTGACAACCCAACCTCTAACGTGCAGAGGCAGGTTCATGCCCTGTGCTCTGGACACTCTGCAGCCCTGCCAGGCCCTGCATCCCACCAGGCCCTCTGCACCCAGCCATAGTCATTTACTGTGAGGTCAGAACAACTCTACTTTGCCCCTTAGGAGGCAGAAAGGGTCAACAGTAAAGCCATGCATGCTATACAGATCCATCCAACATGATTTGAGCTAGAGGACATGTCCTCTGCCATGTGTTTTGCTGATCACATACATGAGACAGTGTATGCAGCACTTGAGGACACCATTTCTTTCCCCAGTGGCATGTCCTGCAGATCTTCGTCCCCCCTTTTCCAGAACACATACAGTGGGTTTAGCTGCAGCTTCAATGTGAATGCAAATAGGCATTCGAGCAGACAAACCTCAGAGGCTGTATTTCAGTGCTCTGTAACAGCCCACCCCAAGCTCCTTTACCATGAAAGACCATTTACAGAAGGCAGTGTGTTTTGTCCTGAAATATTAGTTTCTTATTACTTCTAGTAAAGAACAAAGTAAGTAAAACCAGAAGGTAGTTGATGGATTCTTATAAGAAAGGTAACATGTGTGTGTGTGCTGCTCTCTATTTGACTCCACAGAAATCAATCTGAGATCTAGTTCAGCCTAGTAAAATCAGATCTAAAACTATTTAATTTTGTTTCAGGAGTGTTTTTCTCTCCTGGTGCCTTGCTTGAGGACACACAGAGATAAAACTCTTGAGTTATTATCAGTTTATGTGCATCTCTGTCTGCCTGTGGAGTGTACTATATTATGTATTTTCCAAGTGATCTGGCTGTGGCTTGGAGATGGCAGTTTAAAAATTATTTCTTTGCAAGCTTCTTATGCTACCTGAGCATTCATTTTGCAAATATTTCTGGTTTGCAATCTACACGCTGTGGCAGGCTCTCCTCCGCCCCTTTTTCTTTCCCCCCCCCTCCCTTTTTCGGGGATGTCATCATTTTAGAAAACAGGAGAATCATGAGAGAAAATAATTGCATAACAACCATCAGTGCTCTGCTCTGTGTGCTAAAGTCTTGCAGTGGAGCTCATAAAAATTGCCAGTGGATGTATTAAGCACACACTGACCATTGGATGCGATGCCAGCTGCACAGCAAACACTGTTATCAAAGAGCGTCTGTCTGCATGCTTGAGGCAAGCTGAGGAGCTTCTTCAGCCACGTGAGAAACTAGTTTGGCCAGTTTCTCATTAGGCTGTGTCTACATGCAAGTCTGCATTACTCAATGAGACTTGGATAAACTGGGAGAGAAAACTACTGATAATGCTCACTTTGGCTCATTGCTCCTTTAAACCTGTTTACTAAGTGATGCCCGTAGGAAACATGAGTGGTTTGTGCCAAAGTAAGAGCACCAAAGCTAGCAAAGGTACTGAAGGGGTGCCTGAAACCACAGCAGCTGAGGTCTGGGGAAAGAAAAGCAGCTGCTTGTGTAGGCACTACTACAGACTGCTTCTCAGGACTGTGCATGCAGAGGGATTTGGAGGTTGCAAAGCTCACCACCTTCTGAAACCAGCAGTCCCCTTGGGTACACAAAGGCTAAGGAGGGGCTGAGCTGTTAAAGGCTAAGGAGGGGCTGAGCTGTTAAAGGCAAACTTCAATGCTCCAAACTCAAAGTTCAGCCTCGTCTGCTGTATGAGGGGCTGAACAACCCTAGGAGGGACCAATCTGACTTCACCTTCGAAGAGGAGGTGTGAGCATGACTGTCTACAGAGAAGTGCTTGCTAAGTACAATAACCCCCTCCTAGAACCCGGACTACAGATTTAGCCTAGAAGGCTAACTTGTAGATGTCCAAAGTTGAAGACATTATTTGTACCCTCCCTTGCTGGGGAGTCTTGACCTGTGCTCTGGTGGGTGCCAGCACTGCCTGTGTCTGGATCACAAGGTGCTGAGGGAGACGTCCTGCCCCCCAGGAAGGCTCTGCTGTTGACAAGCTTTCCTGATGCTGCTTCAGTTCTTGGTCCTCACAGAGGTTTGGATAACAATAGGAGTGTCGCGTTACCAAAACAGGGATCCTTGATGCTCACAGATTTCCAGAGTGTCACAGAAACCCATTCAAAGGATTTAAAACATGAGGAGTTATTACATGGGGAAGCTATAAGCAGGTGTCTGTAGAGGTGCAGTGCAGATCAACAGCTAAGTGTCTCTTTTAGGCTTTACGAGATGAGAGTTTCAGTTTGGGGATGACCTAATGCGGGCACAACCATGTGCTTCACCCCAACACAAACTGCTCTTCTACTTCTAAGATTCCATGCCCCAGCCTGCAGCAGTGCCTACAAATACACAAACAGATACAGCTCTTCACCTGCCCTCCATAGTGTGAAAACTGCCTGCCAGGACCCTCCTCTGAGCTGTACACCCCTGCTTCCCAAACTGAATACCTGCTTAAACATTAGGAACTAAGTGGCCTGCAGCAGAAAGGTGCAGTCAGCAATTAGTGATGAAGCGTTTTGTTTTAATCTGCTCTCTGTTCATTTATTGTAAGCCAGTCAGGTGGGACTTCTCTCTCTCCTACTTCCACAATAATGCATATTTAACCTGAATGCTGTCCTGGGTTACCCCTTACACCACCAGGCAGCCTTGTGCCCACCAGCCTGTCTGTGGGCAGAAAGTCAAAGGCACTGCCGTTCTAGCTGAGGCAGCTCTTGCTGAGGCACCTGTGCTTATTGTGAGCAAACAATCAACTGCAGGGGTATGCAAAGGCTGAGATTCAGCAGGCCTCCTGACAAGATACTACTGACAGGAGTCAGTGCTAAGGGAGCCAGGTATTTAAGTGTTTAGGCACTGAAATTCCCTCTTGACCCTATGGGAGCTGAGACAGCTAAAGGAGTTAGGGGCTGCCCTGGGGCTGGCCCAGGCGTTGCTGGTATTAACAGTGCTATTTACTACAGAGTAACTGCTCCAATTCCACCTGTTAAGGCATGAACCTTTAATATTTATTAAGCCTTCCATCACAGCTTACAGAGTCTGAAAGCCTCAGGTTCATCATTGCTACTCTGTTAGTATTTTCTTTTTACCTTTCCAGGCTTTATTCAATCATAGCACAAATGGCTTCAAACCCATCCCTCTGTTGAGAGCAGGGACAAAGGAAAAGTTGGCTAAAGCTTCACCAGGAGGGCTAAGTTTTCAGGCTGATGCAAAGGGAACTTGGCACCTGACTCCCATCAACAATAATAATGGGGGCTATGCATCTAACTCTTTCTGCATTGTGCTGACATTGTACCCTTGAATGTTAGTACAGTCCAATAATTCTCCAAAGATGAGGCAGCTTATTTGCTCTGCCATTGCTGCTTTGCTGGCATTTTTATGGCATTTCCAGAAGTACTACCTGTCAGAGTTAGTACTTCCAAGGATGGCATTGCTCTGGGCTGATTGAGGGTTGATGTAATTAAAGAGAAGGCAGTCTACTGCTTGCTCGTGGGGATTTTAGATCAAGTGTTTCACTGCACAGTTACGATTGATGACTTAAATGATGACAAAGTTGGGCTGCTCTGTGTGTGCACCAGCAGCTCAAACCAGAAGCTCACAGATCTTAGTCTTCTGTTTTAGGCTAAGAGAATCCTGAGGATGTGGCAGAAACTGAACTCTCCAGGAAAAACGCAACTTTTCATAAGCAATCTAATAACATTAAGGAGAGCTCCCAGAAACCAGTCACAGAAAGGGACTAGTTCCAGTCACAGCTAGGGACAAGAAAGATTGTTATTACTGGGGAAATCTTTGGGCAAGAACAGGGAAAAAAAATGTCTATAACACTACATCATGGAGTAAATCCACTGGGTGCAGTTGCCGTTGTCTTAAGTGGGATTATCTGATTAAATCTACACATGCTTTGGTACATACCCACATCTGGAGCAGTCACCACAGGCTTGCTTTATAGACATGGCAGGCTTAGTCACTACAGCCTATGGCATTAGAGTGCATTAATTTCAGCCTAAAGCAAGTGTTAGTCCTCTTCTGTAACTTGAACATGGCACAAGCCATGTGTGATGGCAGGCATATTGCTATTATCTCAGTGTTTACCCCTTAAACTGGTGAAGTGCTAAAATCTGATAGGAAAGCTGCTTTTCAACACTGCAGAAAGGAGTTTGATAAGGATGGTCTGGGAACAGAAACCAGCTCCTTGCTCAGAAAGGACTCTCACTCTTCTCTTGCCTGCTACAATGTCCATAAACTCCAATTACATTTATAACTTTGCATTAAATTAAATACGTTATTTTACAGAAGCACTTAAAAAGGCTACTAAATATCCAATAACAGTTTTCTTTATTCCCTTGTTAGCAGCTGCCATGGTGGCAAGGCTTGCACGAGAAGCAAAGTGATTTAGTGCATTGATTTGCAGTTGGCACAGCTCTCTGTTCTCAAACAGAACTGATTAGCTTAGCAGGAAAGTGCCATTTACTTTTATCGCCTTTCTTTTCTGCTCATCTCCCTTCCATGGTTGCCAAGAGAAACAGCAGAACTGTGACCTCCTGAGCAGGTTGCTTACTTTCTTCAGCTCCAAATTCTGCAATTCTGAGGGCTAATTTGTCTGAGTGTTGCTGCAGTATCAATACAAATGCCAGGGTTACTGCTTTGGTTTGCTGAAAACAGGTCCCAGTGAGCTCTTTCAGGCTGTTTCTACACAAAATTAAGCCTGAGAAGACAACCCAAGGCCCATCCAAACCAGGATTTTAGGGTGATCTTTCACATTTGCTGGAAAAGCTAATAGGCCACTAAGGTGCAATGTCTAGCTGGGAAGATTTCTCCTGAATATGTCACTTTTGCTTCACAGACTGACCCTGGGGCTTGCCTTCTAACACATCCCCCTTGGAGGGCTGCGTGCGCACTCCTGCGCTCTGATGTTCTGTGCTCGAAGCTGCTGGGGGAACTCTCGATGCGCCAGTTACAAGTAAAGATTTTCTGCAGCACAGAATGACTAGCAGCTACAGGAACACCAGTGGGAGTCATTGAATTAGCAAGTATTTCCCCTTGAAGACCAACTCACAACAGAAGTTCCGTTTGCTTTAGATGAGATTCCCTAATTTCCCCGGGTCAGATCCTCAGCTGGAGTGAGTCTGTGCAGCTTTACTGAAGTCCAGGAGCACGCATGGAGTCACACCAGCCGAGGTCAGTGGCTTCAGACCGGGGAAGGATCTGATTCCACAATCTTATCATGACTACTCAGACTCCTTAGTCCTTCACAGTTCTCAAGCAAAGTGCTCGACAGTGCCACAGAGTCAAAGCTTCTCAGGGGTTTTAGGTATTTCCAAGTCTGGTTTTACTGAGAAAGAAGCAGGGGAAAAATAGGAATGGGTGGAAAGCTGGAAATCATGGTTCACTTATTCTGGAAAGAAAGATGAGAAGATAAATGGATGGAGAGAGAATTTCCATCCTATTTCCTAGCTGAAATTTACTCTTGGTATTATTAATCCTTTTGGACTCTGTACCGGTAGCCGAGACGAAGAGGCTAATCTCTGCCTCTTCTACACTGGAGGCTCCATTAGTTCTACTAAATAACTGGTGCAGAACCAGAGAAAGAAGTACATATGCATTTGCTTCCCCTCTCCTTTGATCTCAGCAAGAGATTATAATTACAAACAGCTCCCATGGTCTGTTCTTTCATTTTAAAGTGCAAAAGCAGTCTGAGACTTTCTTCCCCCTGGCAGAGGAAATCCTGGTCAGGAGAGGGCCCCTGTGCCAGAAGTGTACAGTTCACACTCTCCAAATGTATTTCCATTAGTCATGTGAATTCAGGATCTTTGATTCCCTCTTATGAGCCATCTTTCCTCTTTCCACAAGAGCAAAGCAGGATTTATCTGAACTGCACTGACTCAAAAGACCCAGGATCTGCCATAGGTAATGAGCTCCTAACAAAGGAGAGACCAGTTGATGGAGGAAGATGAGTGCAGTCCTCTTCTGAACCGCCAGAAACACCACTTCAGAGCAATGACACTACTGCAGGAGGGGATCTACTCACTGCCAGCAAACCCTTGTGAAGCAGTTACTGCGCCCAGGACAGGGCTGTGGCTGGCTGCAGACAGACATCACTTCTGGGGCTGGGACTGATGACGTCCAGAGCAGACAATGTGGGAAGAACCTCTAGGGCCCAGGCTGGGGCAGAGACACCCAGCAGTGTCCTCAGGGACCTTTTAATACATGCAGCTCATAGAATTCCTCTTCTGCATATATTTTAATGCTCTTCTATATATATTTTGTCCTTGCTTGAATTCTAAGCCCGTTGATTAAAACAGGCTAGGTTCTGACAGGCAGCAAAGATGCTGAATTGCTACCCTGTGGCTTCTCTCCCAACCCCCGTGCAGAAGACCCTGCATGCCTACAGCCCTGGCAGCACTGCCGCAGCCTCCCAAGCACAGATTCTCTGCTGTCAGGTGACAGCCAAGGGAGCGCTGAAGGAGCCAGTGCGTGCCTGTGCCAACAAGTGCCAGGACATGGCAAGAGCTGAAGCTGCCATGGGGCTCATCTGAGCAACCATGGGGGCAGCCTGCAGCCCAGCACCCCATAGAGTGGCTGCTGCAGACAGATGCTGAGCCAGCACAGCAAACAATGCTGATAACCTCAGATCCTCAGTACCAGAAATGGGCTCTGCTCTGCTGAGTTTTACTGGATTCTTGTTCACATTCCTAGCCCAGCACAGTGCAGTGCATTTGGAGCCACCCATGGGGTGCCATGCCTTGACACCCAGACACTGCAACTCTATTCAGTAACTTTTCCAAGACATTTGATTGTTCAGGACAATTCAGTGTCCAGAAGCACCTGTACTAAGAAAATTGGAGCACTTTGGCCTTGACTGAGCAACAGTTGGATAGATTTGCTCCATATTTGTTAAGAAAAGAGGACAAGAGAGAGAGAGGAAGAAAGGAAAGACAGCAATTTGTCTCTAGAAGTAGCCACGCAGTAAATCTCCAGTGAGCAGAGTTTTATGGGAGCAAGCAAGCCTGCTTCCACTCCTCTGCTTTCAGGCTGTATAGCTGGTTTTCAGGATAAATGCAATTGTCCAATGCTGATGATTTAAATGCAAACCATCCCATCATTCATTGCCTTGGCCCTGACAGAGGTGCAACGTGACCTCTACCTTCCACAAATGACTTACTAGCAAAAAATTCACTTGCCCAATTGAAAAAGCAATGGAGAAAAACAAAGGCATATCTTTCCCACAAAGGAAGGAGGAGAACACAAAGTCATGCTCCACCCGGCCCTGACGCTGTAAGGGGTTCAGGCTGCAGACTGAGGTCTGTGTCACTGATGTGTGCAGGGCTTGGGATCTCTCTAGCTCATGCCTACTGCTGAGAGTGTGATCTGTGCCTTACTTGCTCAGTGGTTTTAAGCTTTTTCTTGTTTGTATCAGATTTTGATTTTTCCAGATATACTTGTCAGTAGAATTTGCTCGAATGCACTTTGTAAACTTTTCAGTCTATGCAAACTATTTGTTTTGACTGCTCACTACTCATGCTGTGTAACCAGCCACCTAAGGCAAACTGCAGTTTTCCAGTGTTTTTTCTTTTTTTATGCAGATGACTGATCCCTGAAGCCTCCTGAACTGTACTGCAGATCTCTACTGTGATCTGTCTCCAGTCACCCAATAAGGTTACCAAAAGTCACATAACAAGGGTCACTATCTGTTGACTCTTGACAGATACACTTAGTGTCCTAATGGGACTGAAAACAATGCTGGAGTGATCTGCACACACCAACCGTGAGTTGCAAGAGGAACGTTCTCATGATTCTGTTTAACTTAAACACATTTAAAATCTAAGTCTCACTTGCAAATCTCTTTATGAAACTGCTAATAAAGACAAGGGCTAGCTTGCAGAATTCTTCACAGAATTAAGTACAACAAAGCTTCTGTTCTAAACCAGATGTGCATTAGGTCTTCACCTGGCACATCTCCAGTCAGGCTGCTGCTGAAGAGACCTGGAGGTCTGCACTGAAGGACTACACTCCCAGTTTGAATCTCTTGAGAAGTTACAACAATACTCTTTAGTTCTTTACCATGTAGAATGACTTCTGCTCTTGATGAATGGCAGTGGACCTCCTTTCCTAGTGAATAAAACCAGAAACCTTCTCAAAACTAAACCACAACACAGCCCTTGACTGCCCTTGAGTCTTGCCTGGTCAGCTTGATGCTTAGCACAGCAATGCCTGAGGTCAGATGAGATGAACCTCACTCTATCTTGACTTGTAGTGACTGTCTGCATCTGCAGAGTGCTGTAGGGAACAAATGTGTTTATGGTTAGCTACCATGACCTTCAGGAACAAGCTGCAGAAGAACTCTGACTGCCAACGGCACATCAGTGGGCAAAGGTGCAAGAGGGCTCCTGAATATGTCATTTGCTATAGCTCCACCAGTGAAGCTCCCAGCACCTGTTTACTATTTATTTCTCGAGACGTGTTATGGATCAGAATATTTTGCATTTTCTCATGTCCAGATTGGAGTAGTACCAGGAGCTTTCAGCCTCCCTCTCGTTATTAACAAGCTCTGATTCAGTGCGCAACCCAAAACACCTCATTACAACTCCTTGTGGTAGCATTACTACCTGTGCCATGATTAGAAGGAAATAAAGACGTGGAAGCTAGAAGAGGGAGCATGTGTTTTTAAGCACAGAAGAAGGTCATTGGACACTTATTTTGAGGACTCTGCTGACAGAGACTTTTCTGTAACATTCTAATTTGAATGCTACTATCTATAGCCCTCTGTGTAGACTTGTCCTCTCGCTGGGCATTGCTGTCACTGAAAAAATGCTGTAAGCTGCTTTCAAGGTGTGACTCAGAAAAAGCTGGCACAAGGATGCTCTGAAATTTTCAAAGCCATGCTATGAATTTTCACTTCTAATGGGTAGGCCTGCAGTCCTCCACAGCTTGGAAAAATCTCTTCTGTAAGCTGCCTGCCATCCACAAACAAGAGCCAAGGTCACCCAGAGGGATTTTAGCACATGACAACAATATTTATTAGCTCCTGTGAACACCCTTGGGGATCTGGTAGGGATGATGTCTCTGAGGAAGTGTGCACAGACATCACTTTTGCACACAGATGTGAACACATTTGATGGAACTTTTGAGGTTTTCCAAATTACAGGCATTGAGTTTGCAAATTGTAGCTTCCAAATGCCTAAGCACACACAGGAGCCACCTACACCTCAGCGTTTCTGGCATTCAGCTAAGGTACTCATGTTTAAAACGAGGTTGCCCATGGCCAAGAGAAATACATTTGTGTTTATTTTAGAGCAAGGCTTGACCAACTCACAGGTTTTTGAAGCCATTATGAGTAGACTTACAGAAGAGGAACCAGAGCCATGCAGAGATGTGGAGAGAGGTAGCTTTGACTGCAGTGGCGTTACAAGGCGCAGCAGCCTGTGTTCGGGAAGCCTGTTTCCAGCCAGGGTGCACAGCTGCCCCTGGCACTGCCTATGAGCCACTCAGAAGAACAGCATTTCTCCACTCATAAGGATTCTTTTATTTTTGAAGGTCTGCTCTAAAGTATTACTGAAAAGGCAAAACATAGAATAGCTTCTCCCCAAGCAATTTAGGAGCAGGAGAAGGAAGGCTTCTCTCCATTCTTTCCTCTTCCTTACACGCTGCCCTGTTCTGACAGGCTGCTCAGCAGGACAATGGGGATTCACTGCTCTGTGGCACAGGAAAAAGGCATTCAAATAAAAAGTCCTTATGTAAATAAGTATGTCAATTCTGCAGTCGGCCAGGAAACAAACAAAGCCTGATGAGGTCAACACTGAATGCACTAATCCTGCCAATGCTCTGTATAATTAAAACCATTTCACCTTGAAACCTGGCATTGATTACAGCATGGAGCACCTCCAGACCTTAGCATTTCAGTTTGTTCTTATGGACTTAGCTAGAACAGAGGTTTGTACCTAGAGTATTTTCTCCTCTTTTTGTTTATGATCCATTCTGGTTATGACCCATTTCATGGGATGTTTGCTGCATGTCAGCTGCTGCTTCCTTCTATTGCACACCTGTATGATGGGAAAGGCCACAATGCACCTCACCTGGCAGCAGAAGTCTTTATCAGTTCTCAGTTTTCAGTGCAAGCATTTCTAATCCTCCTCCTTCAGACAGATGCTCCGTTTACAGAAGAAATCCAAGAATATCCTGAAAATGTGTTAATATCTTTCTGGAAGTCTAGTGGCATCAACAAAAAATCTACACACTGGAACCAGCACACAAACCCCTCAGCTTTGCCCTTAAGTTTAAAAAGGGAAAATGGATTTTTAACCTTTAGGAACATGTAGATCACAGAATGATAGAATGGCTCAGGCTGGAAGAGACCTCAGAAATCAACTCCCCCACCATTCCCAGGGACACCTCTCAACTGGACTCAGCTGCTCAAGGCTCATCCAACCTGGCCTGCCACACCCCCAGGCAGGAGGCAGCCACAGCCTCCCTGGGCAGCCTGCACCAGACTCTCACCACCCTCCTACTGAAGAACTTCTTCCTTAGCTCCAGTCTAACCCTGCTCTGCCTCAGCTCCAAACCAATTCCCCCTTGGCCTGTCTCCAGACACCCTCAGCACAAGTCCCTCTGCAGCCTTCTTGCAGGATCCCTTCAGGCACTGGCAGGCAGCTCTGAGGTCCCCCTGGATCCTTCTCCTCTGCAGGCTGCACACCCCCAGCTCCCTCAGCCTGTCCTCACAGCTGAGGTGTTCCAGCCCTTGGAGATATTATTTTAAAGTTCAGACCTTATACATTTTTATTGGGTAATTCACGTTTGCTACTTACAATCTGATCTGATTCTAGTACCAGTCTGATTCCTGACTTAGATTTCAGTTTTGTAACTTTGCCCAGTTTTAATTTAAATCCTGAAGATTTATTCAGTTGCCTTCCCTCTAACATCGAGGAGTTTTAGTTGAAGAGATCTGCACCTGAAATGCATGCATGCAGCACTGGCCCTGTTAAATTAACAGTGATGCATTTGTGGTTGTGGGCAGAGTGACCTTTATTAGCTTCTCATTATGCTGAAAACCAGTTCTGGTTCTCCGACGGAAGGAATGATGCCGAGCGCCGCTGAGGCTCAGGTAACCTACTGAAGCTGGTGATTTCCATCAGATCTTAAACGTTAAAACTGACAAGCAGTCACTTAAGCATTACCCTGGAGACTCTCATCATGTCTCACAACTTGGAACATGCACTTCTAGAACTGTTCAGATTAAAGATGAATCAAAGTGCTCCTGCTTCAGGGATAGGACTGGAGGTGCACATCCCTGCAGACGGAACTGGAGTAGAAAATCCAACACAAATTGCATTTAAAGTTTAATAATTCGCAAAATCTATGGTTAAGCACAGCCTGCCTGTGGTAGATAAGTAAAATAAATACTGCAAAGTCAATTTTTAATAATCTGTGGCATGAAATTTAAGCACAAGAGAAAACATTTCACAATCAAGTCAGAAGCTTTCTGCAAATGATCAAATGAGAATTTTAAACCCCCCTCCACCTATGGATGCAATACGCATCCAGTTTATCCCCTACTCCACACAGCCTATTCCCAGATTTCTTTGTTTAAATGCCTTTCACTTCTGCTAGAGCCTCTGCTGGCACCCCTTTTTAGAACTAGACTTATTTACAACATCAGAGGTAGATAAACAGGTACTGGAGCCTCTTACTTGCTGGTGCATTGGCTCATCACAGGCAGTCTCAGGAAATTATGTAATTAATTCTTGTGCTAGCCTGGTAACAAGTGGTCTGGTGTGTTTATCTAATTATTGAGACAACACATTTACAACTGAAGGGATTTTGCTATAAGAGGTTTATAAAACTCTGATTTAGGCTGATCTTCAGTCTCTTAATGCCAAGTAAAAACTGGCCTTCAAGCAACATTTTTGTATGATGAAGAATAAAATCCCAGATGGATTATGACAAGTCTGTGTCGTCCTAAAAGAGGAATCAAAATGAAAAGCTGGGAGAATTAAATGGCAAGGATAATATATATAAACACACTCGTTGAGGCGGGGGGAGAGAGAGAGAATGTGAAGATTTGTACATATTTGGTGCATCTGGAATCAGCATGCTAACGTGCTGTTTGTGCTAAGAGGTGTGCCATCTGCAAGGCAGAGAGAGAAGGCAGAGATTATACTACATTATGGGGAAATTATATTTTGACTT
The DNA here is from genome assembly GCA_013399055.1 of Ramphastos sulfuratus. Classification (NCBI taxonomy): domain Eukaryota; kingdom Metazoa; phylum Chordata; class Aves; order Piciformes; family Ramphastidae; genus Ramphastos; species Ramphastos sulfuratus. The sequence goes on along the minus strand of WBNM01014507.1, from coordinate 227,267 downwards.
TATTATCCTGGCTGTGGCTATTTTGTGGCAAGAGAGTGGATTAATAATTGTCTAACCAACCAAAAAGGAGAGAGAAAGCAGATTGGATTTCTCAGAGACAGAGATTATTCCTCACACAAGGCTTGTGCAATAAAGCAGAGGGAGGAAAGAGAGGGCAGTGACAAGAAAGAGAGACTGAGTGTTGTGGTGCCAGAGATGGGAGCTTGGATGTCTGCAGGGCTGAGACTGGCTGCAGAGGTAGGAGTGACCATGAATCAGCATCCACAGGCAATGCAGCCAGCGAGAGAGTTCCTCTGGGGTCTCAGACTTACTGCAAAGAGGATGCCAGGAGCCACAAGGCTGGTTGCAAGTCTCCTTGTCACAAGTGCCCCCTGGACTGCCCGGGTCATGGGCAGAGGACAGGCAGGAGAACTGTTTGATGCAATGCAACCCTTAAAGCCGAGAGGAGATCCTGCAGCCTGGGGATCACCTGGGACGGGATGGGATGTGGGCAGGGCTGGCTACATCCCCTTGCATCGCCCTGTGAGGCCCTGTGCAGAGACAGAGAGGGGCCAGGCCTGGGTAGGGCACAGGAGATGGTGGCGCTGAGGGGCACATGCAGGATTTCTAGCTGTAAGCTGTTAGGAAATGATTCTGTGGGAGGAATCTGTAGAGAAAACACACAACATTTAAATCTAAGGGAAAATGGCTAAAGGTGAGTGAAGCTCACTCCTGCTGAGAGGGTGTGGACCAGATCTTCAGCTTCTTTTGTCTGCACTCCCTCATTATGGGTATTTAGCAGAGGTTATTGTACATCCCCCCCTACACCTCCTGCTCCAGTGGCTTTCTGTTCTGAGAGGAAGGACACCCCTCACAAAAGGCTGTTTTGCTGGGAGGTGTTGGTGCCACTGACAGCAGGTTAGAAATGCAGGTGCTGTGGTGCCCTGCCTTTCAATCACCCGCAGAGAGCCCTCACTTCTCATTGTTTCATTTTAACTCTGCTCTTGCACACAATTGCAGCCTCTAAATTAAATCTGGGTTAACAGTCTTAGGACAGATAAGCTCCAAGAGTGGAAATGCTGTAGAGGCAAACAGCAATTCTCTAACCTCTTGCTTTTTTATGGCAGACTGGAAGCCTTGCATGCAAACAGAAGCAAAGTGCATTTCTGCAGCCTGCTCTGATCTGCATAAACCTTTCTTTTGGTATTTGCATAATTTTTCAATTAATCACCAGGACAATACTCCAACTCCTGAACATCTCTCTCCCAGGCATTTAAGGTATTCTCGCTAATACGAAAGCTTCAGGCAGCGCCGATGAGGCCAAGACCCGGAGCGTGCCATGTATTTTGAGCGCAGCCCCCAGCCCAAATGTTTACCGCACCTTCGGCTGCACAGCCAGTGCATCAGTGATTACTGCAGAAGCACAGATGGGGCAGGGACAGCTTTTCATTCCTTGTTCCATATGATAGAGCTCAACACATCTGGCAGGCTATGAAAAGCATCTTTGCACTAATTTGTTTGTCAGTATCTGTTGGGAGGACTATCTGTCATCCTGCCGCGGGTTGCCTGCCCTGAGATGTCTGAAGACAAGACCAGTCACAAACCGCGGCTGCCGGCCACTGGGGACCAACTGGGAGAAGCCACCAGCTGTTCCCAGCACCATCACTGCTCCATTTGCTCCCTTTTTAGGTTTCTTTTTTTATCAGTGAGAATCTCAACGTAATCTCTCCTCAGACAGTCTGTATTTGAAAGAAGCATCCAAGCTCAAGACGGTTTGCTTGTCCTGGTTGGCTGTGTGCATCTGTCCATCTGTTCTGCAGTTGGGTGAGTTCTCTGTGCCTCTACAGGGCAGAAAATGCACTTGCTGGTGCTGTGCATGTGGTGGTCCTAACACCTGCCTTTGTGTGCTGGGTCTTTTATGTTAGGAACCTGCCCATAAAGAGGTTGATTTAGTCAGGGAAAAGTGAAGATGCTCGGAGAGCCTTGGTGTTTGTATGGGCTGATCAATGCAGGCTCAGAATGCCTGCTCCCATCATTCCCCAAGCTGATCGTCCCCTGAAAAGCCTCCTGATTTACGAGTTGTTCTGTTTGTTTTACCTCACCACCTTGCCAATGAATCAAAGTCTTGGATGTCATTTTTTTTCCTGTCTGTTTTTTTTTATTTTCTTATCATAAATGCTTTACTGCATTAAATTCTGATTGTGTGACTAATTTGAGCCATTTCTCTTCAGCCGTGATCTATTCTGGCAGCCGAGCGCAGGTCTCTTTGAAGGTGTAAATTCCAGGTTCCATTAAGGTTGGGCAATATAAACATCAATAGCTATCAGAAATATGAGGAAGCTTCTGAAACACAGTGGAAGCATTCCCATCCCACTCAGCTGGCATGGAACTTCCAGAAATACTGGACGGAACTGTCTGTAGTTAATTAAGTACTCTCGGTTTTCCTTGCATCAGGAAAAATTGACAGGAGAAGACTCAGTGCCCCTTGAGAACCTGGGGCAAACCTTTGCCTTTCACTATCCCTCAGGTTTTCTCACCTTGACTTTACATCATACTCAGGTACCTGCTTGCTTTGCTGTGGTGCAATACCTGAATGATTCCAATAGCTGCAGGAAGGCTGCAGAGGGACTTTTGCTGAGGGTGTCTAGAGACAGGCCAAGGGAGAATGGTTTGAAGCTGAGGCAGAGCAGGGTTAGACTGGAGCTGAGGAAGTTATTGAGTGTGGTGAGAGTCTGGCACAGGCTGCCCAAGGAAACTGTGGCTGCCTTCTGCCTGGAGGTGTTGAAGGCCAGGTTGGATGAGACCTTGAGCAGCCTAGCTGAGAGGTGCCCCTGCTCGTGGCAGGGAGGTGCCTTCCAATCTAGGCCACTCGGATTCTGTGATCATCCTGGCCAGGATTATCTGCAAGAGTCTCCTCTGCGAGTGAACACTGTAAGAATCAGGCCCAGAATTGCAGCCAGATGTGGCAGAAGAGCATGTTCCTCACTCCTGCCAATACCTAGATGGCAGAGAATCAAAATGCTGCCAGTGTGTCTTGCTTTCTGAAATCCATTTCATGTCTCCAGTGGGGTAACCCTTGCTAAAGCTGAATATGACAGACTTCAGTTTGCTCTGGAAAAAAAAAAAGGTAAATCAAGCAGCCTAGTAAATCACCACAGATATGCTGAAAGAATCCTTTCAAATTAAGACAGCCTTCCCTGACTGCAGAGCACAGTTTGGACTGAATAATTTGAGGATTAAAGAGTCCACAGTGCAGCTGGTTTCACAGAAAGTCTAATATGATAATGAAGTGCTCTTACATGATTGAGGCTTTTCAGGTTGCTGCTAAACGCAGAGGTGTGGAGTGCACCAAATGAGATTATCTTCTAAGAACTGGTTGCAGTGAACAGGTAGCTGTTGTGGAGAGCCAGCAGCACTATGCTGGGCCCTGCATTTATATCAAAGTGATATCCTTGTAACACTCAAACCAAAACAACTACTTTTACTACCTCCTCTTTCACCATAAGAGGAACATCATGTCTCTCACTTCTCGGTCTTGTCTTGGAACTAAGCTTCGTGGTCACAGAATTCACCACGCAGTCATTGAGTTTTCCAGAGACCTCTGGAGACCTGCTCAGGACCACATCCTGTCAGATTTGGAATATCTCCGTGGATGAGGACTCCACCACAAAAGCTGTTCTGAGCAGTGGCAGCTGAAGGTGCTCAGGAGATACTTGTGGGTGTGAGTCAGAGGTGTCAGCAGGCAGCTAATGGGGGCCAGCAATGCCTGTGCCTGGCTCTCCCATTCCTACCTGCTAGTTTAAGAGAGACCTTCACATAGGAAGAAAATGTTTTCCCAGGTTTTCAGCAGGTAGTTATACACACACCAGAAAGAAATTCTATTCTCATCTGTGAATCCCAGTGGAGCTGCTGGGAATTCACTTTCCTCCCTTTCTCCTTACCCTGCAGGTCTTTCTATTACACATTCCAGTCCTTGTAGAACTGCAAAGCCCTGGGAGAAAATCTGACTAGAAGAGTTTTCACTAGCAGACTTGCTGTGTATTTTACATGTGGTGGCACAGAAAATTAGGGTCAGTTTAGAAAGAACTTGATTAATACTGCTTACAGTCAAAGCCAAAGTCAGAGGCACAAGCCATGCACCTGAGAGGCAACCCAATTTTAGCATCATTTGATTTAAACTTCACAGGACATGGCAAGTCTGGGCACATTTTCTCCCCACTGCCGTACACTGGCTCCATCAGGGTCAAACAAACACAGCTTTACCTGAAAATTCCTTACTTGTCTGCTTCTGTTTGCCTTAGTGCAAAACTGATGTGACAGAGATTTCTGAAAACCCTTTCTTCCTGCAGGGATTCATCCTGGTGGGACTGTGTGTGTTAGGGTTTTTTCTAATCTCTGCTGGCTGTGAGAAAGGACCACAGTTACCTATAGACCTGGTCCTGCCATTCCCTTCCTGCTTGCTGTCAGTTTGCAGCCAATGCAGAACGACAAAGTACCATAGGCTGAACCTGGTGCACACTGGGAGAACTCAAGGGGGAGTTTTATTTTCTTTTAAAAACTCCCATATTTCTCCACTTTCCTGCTTCTCTATCACCTTCTTTTTTTAAATTTTAAAAAATTTTCTTTTACCTTTTTTTTTTCTTTTCTTATTTTTTTATTTTTTTGGGCAAGTTCTTTCTAGACCAGGCTGGAAGATGAATAGAGAGTGTACAATAACAGGAATCGATTTGTGTCTCTGGAGTCTGACCTCTGAAGGGATTATATCCTGAATGCCACTCCTGCTTGTACCTCAGAGCAGCATTTGAAGGCATGCTGCAAGAGGCAGCCGCACACATCAAGGAGCAGCGATGGAGAGGTTGGTTCTGCCTGCCTGGACTGGCAGGGCCACGCAGAAAGGCTCTCAGCAGCACTTAGCTGCCAGGCCTGCTTTGCTGTTTGGGTGCACGTGTCCTGCTCACCATCTAAATGTTAGCTGAAACTGGCTGAAACAATTTATTAACCACCAAAAGGCAGGAAGGTATTTTACCTTCACTGCACCAGTCAGAATCTCTTTTAATATAACATCAGTTTATAGCAGATATAAATCTTTAGGAGCTCTCAGCATCTTGTCTGAACAGAGCGAACGCTGCTAGGCAAATAGGAGCTGATCTTCTGGAGTCACTCAGGTTCAGGAAATGTCCATAAATTTCCTGAAGGGTTGCAGCACCAGCACACCACAGTAAACCACCAGCACTCTGCACAGCAGGCAGCACTGCTTGGGAGCACCATCAGTGAAGAAGGGTCTAGATGACCTGCTGCTACTCCTCCTTCTGCACCTATTGCTCTGCCTCCTGCTGCATCCACCACCACTTTACTGACTAAAGCACTACTGACTGCTCCAGTCACCATTCCCAAAACTGGGAGAACCCAGAGATAGAAAACTATTCTCTGGGAAGTGGAATTATATCTATTTTGAAAGATACTTTATGCCTTCCTGTAGTTTCAGATGTTTTATTCCTGTTCAGAGATCACCTGTGAGCTACCTTAGGGCTAATATTTGAAATTCCATTTGTCATTTGGTAAAGACAGAGGCAAAATCAGCAACAGTAGGTAACATCTGACCACTTTTACCTACCAGTGTAGCAGGGAGGAAAGTCTTCAGGGGAAGGAACATAGTGATAGCACATCTGCTGAGGGGTATCTTTAAACCTCAGGACTGGCCTTGTAGTTCCTTCTGTGGAATGGCACACACAGGCACTTCAGCTTCCTCTGCTCCTCTGACTTCCATGTGCTTCTCTAGGACTGCCACCTCCCTGCCCCTGCACCTTTGCTGTCTTTATGGCAATGGTTACATTAATAAGGCTTTAGGTTTTTATGGGAGCAGGCACAAGGGAACATTGGTCAGACTGGAGCTGAGCACATTTGTTCCTGACAGGAGTGAGGATGGGCTTTTAGCATTTCTCAAGACAAACATGCTGGTGGGAAGCAACACTTCATTTGGGACTTCCAAGAGTGTACCTTAAATGGTAATGCCTTTGAGGGAAAAAAAAATCAGTGCTGGAACTCTTAATGCATCCAGGTACATCAAATTCCCCTTGGGGATGGGATGACCTGACTGTCATTTCAAGTCTTGCACTACTCCTTTAAATCAGCTATTTCATTTAAATAAAAATATTCTATATTCTGGGATGGAAATGCAGCTGCTTCATGTAACCCTGCAGCAGGTTGGTTTATTAGTGACTAGACACTTCCTCAAGGAGAAGATGCCTTAAGGAGACACTCTACACTCAGCTCCACAATTCTTGCTCCACAGCACTTTATATTAATCTCACCACATCTGCAGCCATGAAATTTGGGAGGGAAAATACTGGAAAATGAGGTAACTAGATATTTGGATAAATACAGATGCAGGATTTAATGCTTTCTGTTCACAGGAATAAACTGGTGCCTGTGGTCAGAGATGTTAGGAGAGAAGTCATCTACCTGGAAAGCATCTTTGTCACATAAACTGAGAAATGAAAGGACTTTCAGATTTCCATTTCTACTATGTTGAAACAAGTCACTGAAAAGCACTCACTGGAGCCAGTCCCAGTGCCACACACTCACTGGAGCAAGTGCCAGAGACACAGTTCAGATTCATTTTGAAGTGTCTGTTCTAACAGTGTCAGTGTTACCAACCTGCACTGAGTTCTAGCAGTAAATCAGAGTGGGGGTGGTGCTGGAGCATGGCTCTCTGAAGAGAAGAAAGAAGGCTGAAGTTTTCTAAGCCTACATACAGAAGCAATCAGTGTGGCTATGATGGAAACAATGCTGATGCCTTTTTACTTCAAATTCCAAGTGTTTTGGCTCAAAAGGATCTAGCTATGCTGAAGCAAAAGGTACGCAGGCTCATAAATGCCAGCATGGAAGGAGACTGAACTGCAGGATCTCCTCTGTGTATTGGATATGGATTGTCAGGACTGGGAGGCATCTAAGGAAATAGCTGAAGCTGTTCCTCAACAGCCTGTACTACCCAAAGTCAGGGAATGGGTTGGGCTGCTGACCAGCTGATTGCTAATTGTGCAGGACACCGATGTTGCCGCTCCTGCTCCTGCTGGGAACCAGGAAACAGAGACCCCATTAGCAGGAAAATCCACTTGTCCTCCTTGGACACCACTGCTTCCCTTGTCTGTGGTTCTGAAGGAAACATTTTGTGCAGCAGAGATGAGGAGGGATGGTTGATGACTGGATGTGATTTCTCACACTGACTGAGCACATAATTCATTGCTGGATCCCATTTCTCCCCTGAGAGAAGACTTCATGCAGTTAAACAAATGACCTGAGGTCTTTCTCCAATAGGGCAGTCTGAAATTCATTAAATTCGTGCTCATATATAATAAGAAAAGGTAAAATGGGATACAGGTCATTAATAACATCATCAGCTCAGCAAAAGTAGGGAGCCTTCCTTGCTACTGCACAGGAGCACACTCTGGTCTGCTTCCCACAGTGACCTTAGAGAAGAGCCACACTGCAAATAAGGACCAAGACTTTTCCAGGGCTGCCTAACTGCCAGGCCTCACCTGGGCTGCAGCTGTGTCTGCACAACAGAACACTCTGGGAGCTGCTAATTGTTACTGCAGGATCAATAGTGGAGAAGGATTCATTGGCTGCTGACAGTAATGGCTACTTTGGCCTAAAAGCAGATGAATGGTGAGAAAGAAACAAAACTTGAACACACCTTAGACTGATAGCTGCTCTTAAATGACACTTCAGCTATCAGTTTTAAATTATAATCTCACTCAATCTGCCTTTTCGCTTCTTTCACCTGGAGACTGAATTTAAAAGGGTAAAATTTCCCTGCAGAAGTCTGTTGTTGGAATGTGGTGAGGCCATTTCTGAGATGAAATGTTATTATACCAGTGTGCTAAGACACAATTTGCTCCTTTTATTGCCTAAATAGGACAAAGAGAACAAAGAAAAAAAAATCACTTACAAAAGCTAAATGAGATCCAGATTCCACACAAAACGTGTCTCTGACTGGCCATTTCTGCACCAAAAGGTATCCCAGTACTGCACCTACTGAGTCACTGCATTTTAGGATAAACACTGGAAATAGTTCACACATACTGTTAATAAAACATGATGCACTGAAACACAAAAGCTTTGTGTTGCTCTGAGCACAGAGCACAGGCTGCCAGTCAAATGCTACAGACTGGTTACAAGAGCTGCTTTACACAGAGTTTTCCACAAAGGCTGAGAGCCCTGGGGCTGGTTAGTCTGGAGAGGAGAAGGCTGAGAGGGGATCTGATCAATGTCTATCAGTAGCTGAGGGGTGGATGTCAATGTGAAGGTGCCAGGCTCTGTTTGGTGGTGCCCAGTGACAGGACAAGGACCAATGGGTACAAGCTGGAACACAGGAGGCTCCACCTCAGCACGTGGAGACACTTCTGTGTAGTGAGAGTGACAGAGCCCTGGAGCAGGCTGCACAGAGAGGTTGTGGAGTCTCCTTCTCTGGAGAGTCTGAAAACCTGCCTGGATGGCACAGTTGAGGGTTGGCAGCTGTCTGAAGACTTGGACTAAAACAATAGCCCAGGGCTGGATCACTGCTCAGCTTTCAACTTGCATGAAGCTGCCAGTGTAGGACCCACGACCTCTGTGAGCGGTTTGGTAACACAGATGTGCAGAGACCATCAGCTAAAGCCATGCCCCTTGACAGGGCCACAGTAAGACCATGGAAGGTGTGTGGGATGTATCCTGCCTAGCCTTGTCCAAATTCTGAGCCAGGCCTGAGGATGAAGTGCAAAAGCAGTTGCACAGAGTGAGAAAGCAGCTACCTACAGTGAGAAAACCATGATGGAACTGTTGGAGCGGGTCCAGGGGCCACGGAGATGCTCAGAGGGCTGCAGCAGCTCTCCTATGAGGACAGGCTACAAGAGTTGGGACTCTTCAGTCTGGAGAAGAGAAGGCTTCCAGGAGACCTTAGAGTAGCCTTCCAGTATCTGAAAGGGGCTACAGGAAGGCTGGGGAGGGACTATTGACAAGGGCTTGCAATGACAGGACAAGGGGCAATGGGTTTAAACTGGCAGAGGGGAGATTGAAACTGGATGTTAGGAGGAAGTTGTTTGCAGTGAGGGTGGTGAGACACTGGCACAGGTTGCCCAGGGAGGTTGTGGCTGCTCCCTCCCTGGAGGTGTTCAAGGCCAGGTTGGATGAGGCCTTGAGTGAGCTGTACTAGTGGGAGGTGTCTATGGCAGGGGGTTGGAACTAGATGATCCTTGAGGTCCCTTCCAACCTTATCATCCTATGATTCTATGATTCTATGGCATGAAACTGGGCAGCCAACTGTCTCCCCAGTGGGCAAACCAGTCATCCACAGCAGACAGGAGCTTGGAGGGTCATGAATCCCTTCAGAAGAGTGGAAATGACATGCACTGATTTCTGTATCACCTTCTGCAGCACTGGGGGAATAAAAATGGATAAATGCATTCCTGCAAATCATAAACAGCACACTCTCCTTAAAGGAACTCTGCTGCATTTCCTTGGGACAAGCTCCTGATCATCACGAGGAGCCATAAACGAATTTGTTCTTCTGCTCATGTCCTTCCAAGTCTTACTTAGACAGGCAGCTTTAAAAACAGAAATATAAATCATCATAATCAAAGTAGAGATTAATATTATATTTTAATGGTAAAATAATACCAAGGCTGCAATAAATTATACAAAAACAGCATTAGGAAACATGTCTGAGATGCTAAATTATTATCTGAGGTGAAGTTACAGTTTTGAGTTCATAAATAATAATGAAGGTTCTGTGGGCAACATAAGTAATGTTCAAACTCCAGCATTTAAACTTGCCTTTTGCTGAAGGAGAGCTTGGAAAGAGGAATGACCAAGTGGAGAGGGCACGACCTCAGATAAAGCAGCTGTTATCATCCAAGGCTGTATGGGGAATGGCAGAGCTCCCTACAATTGAAATATGACTGAACAGGCAAGTGGTGCAAGCCCTCAGCCATAGATAATCCCAGCTCTAGACAAATCAACCTAGGGAGGCCTCTGAATCCTGGAATGTCTGGAAAAACAAAAGACCCAAGTGAGTTTGCATTTGCAAAGAAGCTCCCATTTCCCTCTGCTTGTGATCCCTCTCATGGATGTGCTAATTCACGTTTGCTAAGTTACAAGTGGCATCTCTCTCCTCAAAGGCGTTTGATGAAAATTTAATGGCACCTCCGAAGATAAAGCCGTGAGAAAAGGCCAAGCATGACCTGCATGATGCACTCCTGCACGCTGATGCTGCTGGGTCAAAAGCACTTGTGCTGCAAATGCCATCTGGTGATCCATCACCTCATTCTGCCCTGACACTAAAATACGAGTGGGCAAACCCTGGCAGTGCAAGATCAAGGCTGATCATGCCACCTTTAACTCATGTGATGTTGAACCTGTCCCAGGAGACACTGCAGACTGCGGGAGTGAGGGACTGTGCCAGCCCTGCACTGCTGCCAGCTGTTGCTGAAGGAAGCCTCTCCCTCTCCTTCTCTCCCTCTCTTTCTCTCCCTCTCTCCCTCTCCTTCTCTCCCTCTCTTTCTCTCCCTCTCCTTCTCTCCCTCTCTTTCTCTCCCTCTCTCCCTCTCCTTCTCTCCCTCTCCTTCTCTCCCTCTCTTTCTCTCCCTCTCTCCCTCTCCTTCTCTCCCTCTCCTCCCTTCCTCCTGTGCAGCTCTGATGACTGAGAGAAATACACCTGGGAGAGCTACCACGCTCTGTGACATTCTAACAGAGTATCAGCACCATGCTTACTCTTTACTAATAAGCTGGAGGTAAACTATGCCTATAGCTTGCTGAGCTTCTTGAGCTGCTAAGTGGTTACAAATGACACTGTACAGAAAATACACTCTGCTGCCGAACACTGAGCTGCTTCTAATGAAAAACAAAGCTCAAAGAAGGCTCAGATAAAGCAAAGAGACTTCCTCTGGCTGCAGAACAGACTTAGCTCAGACTGCTGCCTCCATAAGACACCCAGCCTCACATCTACACACATTTTTGCTTCTTCATTTTCACAACAGTTCTGACAAGATTCAAAATGTGACAGGTGAAAACCTCACCCTGCTGAACACATGGCAAAGCTGCCCAGGGTCCATGGACGGATTTGCACATATGATGCTCTGTGTGTGTGAATCTATTGATCTATATGTAACATTTTTGAGCACAGGTTAAACTCAATTTTGCTGTGCCCTGGAGAGGTGAGCAGGGTCATAGCCCACATAAGCCAAGAGAGAGCACAGCACTTGCAGAGGATAGAAAACTTGTTGGGAGGAGACAGCTTGAAAACCAGAGTGTCTGTTTATCAAGCTGGTGGAGCTTGTGCAAGGGTCATTAATCTATTAAAACTTCTAATTCTCCACCATTCTTTGCTTGAATTTTGAATATTCGACCATGCATTCATGGGTGCCCAACAAAAAAACCCCAAACATTCATTCTGCAAGCAAAATTGTGCACTCTCCAGCTTCTCAAACACCAGTCTATTTCCCCTCTAAAAGAAACTCTTTTTAGGGCATGTTTAGTTCAGCTCAGATTTAGAAAACTCTGGAGAGGCTTTGAATGACATTGTTAAAGAGCTACTGACCCTGCTGTGTGCCTTAGGATGCTGTGCAAGAGGAGGGAGAGTTCACAGTCCTGATAAGAGCTCTGCTTAAAACCAACCACCAAGAGTGAGGAAGTGACTGTTGCATTTAAATTACCTATTTATTTGAAGTAACCTTCAAGACCTGAAACCTACTCTTGCTTGAATGTAACTGACCATGGGAAAGGAAGTTGCATGGTTAGTGAGGACACACGGACAAATTCAGCTATTTTTCCTGTTTAGTAGGGTAGTAGTTTTATTATCATCTGCTTTATCGACTAGCAGCTTGCCATAAAGGAAGGAGCCACAGAGTATTTTGTTATGCAAAAAGACAAGAAAGCTCACACTGGGTTTCTGTCCATTGTAACACTGACAGCTTCATATCCTTGTGGAGCTGAACCCTCTCTGCCAACAGAAAAGCTCCCTAAATAAAACAACTAAGCATAACTATTTCCCCTCAGCCAGCTGTGAGCTGTGGCACCAGCTAAGGACAGCACACAGGAGTGCCTCGCAGAGCTGCCTCTGGAATTTGTGCTGGGTTCCTCTTTTCCCACGTCGCAATGGAAGAGTCCCACTCCTAGGCAGGAAGCTTCCCAGCCGAGCACCACTGGGGGCTGGAAACCTTTCTGTCCTGTTTTTCAAGTGTGACTTTTCACCCGGAGGCTGGAGTGATGGTGCCAAAATGAGACGGGCTGAAGGAGGCGGAGGGTGCCAAGGATGGAGGCAGAGGTGCCTGCCATATGGAGAGTACAACCAGGCTTTCCCAGCCCTTTCTTATCACGCTTTGAAATTACTTGGGATCCTGCTCTGTGGTCCGATTGCTTTTCCTGTTCTGCTTTGTTCTTGCTTTATACACATTCGAACCTGCTTCTCTGTGCCACAGTTTTTGTGAGTGGAGGAGCTCTGAGCTGCCTGCTGTGCCCCAAGAGCATGCTGTGGGAGCTGTGGAAGCCTTGAGCCCGCTGGCACCTCTCAAATCTGTGACGCTTGTCTCTAGGGCACTGATGGTGCTTCCAGCTGAGTGCTCTCCAGCCAGAGCCAGGCCTGCTCCCTGCAGCACTGCAGGAAGGTCTCTCCAGGCTGGCTGCTGCTGCTGGTGGCTGGCTGCATGCTGGGATGCCAGGCTGGAAGGTGGAGAAGGGAGATTCAAGTGAGGTGTCAGGCAAGCAGAATCAGCTGCCCCCAGTTCTTACCTCAAAGAATCCCATGATGTACATATTGCAGGCAGTGCTCCCCAGATTCCAGGTGAGTAAAGAAAAGCAGGAAGGACTTGAACCTTTCCTCCTATGGTGGACACTATCTAAGTTTCTGAGTTGTCCCTAGAATTTAGGGTTTTGTAACTACAAATAAAGCCTTTCGAGACAGCAAGCGCAATGCTTGCTCCAGTAAATGTCTTCTGTCCCTTCAAAATGTGCAGAAGTCTGGCAACTCAGAGCAGCACCCAGACCAGTCTCTGGGAGTATGCTTGGTTGCCCCAGTTCATCTAGGAGCCAGCTTCGGAAAGCAAAGAGCCCTATGGACTGCCTATAATCACAGCTTGCTGGGATAAGGAGAGAAGCTTGGTGATTGTGCTGGCACTAACAGCAAATGAGGAGTTTGGGCCACAGTGCCCTTGTGATAGGAACTAGTATTTAAACATGGTCCCTCAAATAATTCCTGCAAAATCCACTGCAAAGCCAGGAAACAGCTCTTAAAAGGTGCAGCTTTGAGATGGTCTTCATAAAGGATCAAATCCAATTGCTCCAGCGTAAGGACTTTGCTTTAGCGATTCCCTTTTTTACATCTACAGCTGCTGCCTCGCCTCCCTCCAGAAGCAGTGGTACCTCTGCTTTCCTCTTTTCTCAAAGTTCTCCAATGCCCTCTGTCCTTTGGAGGCTTTGACACCAGAGCTCTCCCTTTATTAGAGGGGCTGCAGAAGATCTAGGCTAGCAGGACTTTACATCAAACCCGAAGCGCTTTGGAAAGAGTTTCCTAGCGAGGTCCTTCCCCTTCATTTTCCTCCTGCAGAGAGAAGAGCTGCACCACACGATCTTCACAGGTACAATTTATTTACAAGCAAAGCCCACGTCCTGCTTATCCATACGGCCAGCTGACAGATGCTTGTTAGCAGGTGAAAAGAAGGCTACTTGTTAAAGTGCAGCTGCTTCAATATTTCTTTTCGCCAGCTGCATATCAGACACCACCTGGCAGGAATTTATTCATTAGGTATTACTTTAAAAAACAGCAATGTGATGAATTTAAAATGTTAATCTGGAATGTTTTAAGGACTGGGTAATGGATCAGGAAATAAAATGCTAATTTACTGTGACTGGTGCTGCCAGTGGCTATAATATTTGATTGCTTTTCTAGGTTTGCAAATGAAAGTGTCATTGCCATTCCAAAACAATAAGCCAGCACCAATCCCTTCCCATGTTTATTAGTAAACAAAGGATGTGGTGGATTCTGGGTCACAGAGGTTCAGCTCAACTTAGGCTGTTGATGGAAAGTTAAGCTCCTGTGAAGGGCTGGAGAAAGTGATTGTACTCTCGGTATTAACATTTGGTCTCACCACAATGTGACAATCTGAGATCTCTTAGGGAGTTGTTTGCAAAGCCTCCATTGGAGCTCCCTGGGCTGCATTGTTAATGAGGCTGTTTAAAAAACAACACTTACCCCTCCCACGGCACTTACCTGGATCCATAGATCAGCAATAGTGAAAAAAATCACAATTTTCAGGAACAGAGTTCATTTGGAAGACTGAGATTCAGCTTCTACAGAGCATAACTCAGTTCTGATTATTATATTACTGGATCTCTTCATGGATAATTAATAGATGGCATAATCTGTAACATATAATTGCAAGAAGACCAAAGAGTTTCAATCTAATTTATTGATGCAGTATTTTATGACATGGGAGTCCATTATAAGGAAGAGGAAGTCTATTTTGGTTTGACCTTCCCTTTATCTAATTGATACTCCACAGATACTCTCATGTCCATTTATTCTCTGCCCATGTCCTGTGTGCTCTGTTGAAGTGGGTAAAGTCACACAGACTTTCTGTTATCATTTGTTTACAGTAGCAGTGTAGCTCCTGGGCTTCAATCCACGAGAAGTTTTAAATGCAACAGCACTCACTTTCTCCTTCCTCTTTAACCTGACCCCTGAAAGTGAAGGAACACCTCCTGTAACTTAGAGAGATGGGACTTCAGAGGTGCCCTGCAGCAGAGAATCACAGACTTCTAGAGTGGCTCAGGTTGGAAGAGACCTTAGAGCTCATCCCCTCCGGCCTCGTGCCGCGGGCAGGGACACCTCTCAGCTAGACTCAGCTGCTCAAGGCTCATTCAATCCGAACATCAACACCCTCAGGCAAGAGGCAGCCACAGCCTCCCTGGGCAGCCTGTGCCAGACTCTCACCACCCTCCTATTGAAGAACTTCTTCCTCAGCTCCAGTTTAACCCTGCTCTGCCTCAGCTTCAAACCATTCCCCCTTGGCCTGTCTCTCTGCAGCCTTCCTGCAGGATCCCTTCAGCTACTGGAATCACTCAGGTACTGCACCACAGCAAAGCAAGCAGGTACCTGAGTATGATGTAAAGCCAAGGTAAAAAAACCCTGAGGGGTCCTGAAAGGCAAAGGTTTGCCCCAGGTTCTCAATGGACTCTGAGTCTTCTCCTGTCAATTTTTCCTGTTGGAAGTAAGCCAAGATCTTCTCAGGTTCAGCACAGGTAAGGCACCAGCTCTTGCAGGTTTCAGGAGGAAGGGACACAGTAAAGGGCACTAAGTTGGCTGGAGCTCCAGGCAGCATATTTTCCTCACCAACTAGGGTTTTACTTTCAGAATTCTTATAGTCCTGATGTGTGCTGAAGAAATCTTACTTCCACAGGCAAAGTGATGCTGGGCTAAGGTTTCTGCTGAAATTCTTTTGCTCGGGAAAAGCTGAGGCTGTAAAACCCCAGGAAGGTCACAGGTGTAGGTCCAGCCTGAGAGGAAAGGAGGCTGTGACTGTGCAGTGGTTCGCCAGGTGTAGGCGAGGAGAGGAGGAGCGAGGAGCTGCTTTGTCTCTGGTCCTTGCCAGCCTGTTAGCCCTGCTGAAGTGGCAGGCAGAGAGCCAGAGACTCCGAAGGGCCTGCCCGGGGGTGCTGCCTGCAGAGGCAGCTGCTGACTGAAGACACAGAAGTCAGAACTGGCAAAGGGAGGACCCAAGCCCTGCAGCGTGGGATGGCTTTGCCCTGCTCAGCACTGCGCTCCACGGGACGGCACGTCTAGGGACTACTGACACCAACACCGACAGAGGCGAAGCTGCCCCAAGGTGTTTCTGGTGTGGCAGCCAGGAAGGGTCTTGGCTTCATGAGAACTTCTCAAGGTCAGCTTTCTGTTTCTGCTTTCCTTCTCTCACATGCTACCGTCGCAGAACATCTCGGCTGGCCTGAGGGTGAAAGACACAGCAACAGCCCTGCCTCCCCAGACTCCCTGCCACGTCCTCAACCAATACCTTCGCAGCTCTCCATCGCTAGAGCAGAAGTTGCACCTCCACTCCAGATCTCCTGTGCACCAACCCCATGCACGAAGCAAGCACTTGCTACTAACCTGCTGCCAGACAAACCCTCCTAGCAAAAGAGAGTTGGCATTAAGTGAAAACTGGGGTGAAGCACAGCACTGCACACAGCCTCAGCTGCTGCCTGCCCCCAGTTTCAAACTTTGTTTTTGGGAGAAACAGCTATTCAGCAGCCTGAACAGTGCACTTCAGACTGATAAAAATAACTGACTAAGAGATGAATAACTATTACTGCCCCCACAAAGCCTGACCAGCCACACCATTTCTTTTGTCTAAGTTAGCCTTTTCCTCACACACTGTTATTTGAAATGTCCTTGCAGAATCAGGACTTCTGTTTACAGGAGTCAGTTCTGCTGCCAGGGAAGTCACTAGCAAGAATGTGTCAGTAGGAAAAGTAGGACTTTTCTTCATAGCAGATGAGATTTGCTCTACAGTAAACTCATTATTGGAAGGTATTTCTTTTAAGCACTTGGAACTGAAACAGTACAAGAGATCCTTTGGTGGCTTCTGACAAAGCTCAATCTGGAAAAGGCATTTTCTTTCTATATGCTCATTCAAATATTCTAATGCTCATTCCGTATGCTGTTAATTACAGAGTTCTAATTAAGTAAACTGAAAGAACTGTGCAGATCTGAAGAATGATAGCAAAATATTAACCTCATTTCTCTGAAATTAGAAGCCCGAGATTAAAAGTAATTGTACTTTTCCCCTACTGTTTTTTTACTTAAAGTTGAAAGATGAACTTAACAGGTGCTTAGCTAAAGGTCATTTAAAGAAAAGGGAGCAGGCAGGATTAAGGTATATTTTTGGATCACTTGTTTCAGCATCTTAACAGCTCAAGCTGCTCACAGGACAGTAAGTGCTGGGATGAAACTGATGCCTATCTCAAATGGCTGCTGCACATAGGCAAGCTTACAGAAGCTCTTAGCACAAGTGTTTGTCTTTACACTCAGCAATGAGACCTGGCAGCACTTTTCAGTCCCATGTGTGCCCAGGAAGCTGCCTGGTGCTGCATGTACATCAGTGTAGCTGCTCACAAACACACATTTATCATCTACAGAAATTAATGGAGGGAAAGGAACACATTAACCATCTAAAGACACAATCATAAGATCCTAGAACGGCCCAGGTTGGAAGTGACCTCAGAAATCATCTACTACAACTCACCTGCCATGTCCAGGGACACCTCTCAACTAGATTCAGCTGCTCAAGGTCTCATCCAACCTAACCTGCAACACCCCTAGGCAGGAGGCAGCCACAGCCTCCCTGAGCAGCCTGTGCCAGACTCTCACCACCCTCACTGTGAAGAACTTCTTCCTCAGCTCCAGTCTAACCCTGCTCTGCCTCAGCTTCAAACCATTCCCCCTTGGCCTGTCTCTAGACACCTTGATGAAAAATCCCTCTGCAGCCTTCTTGCAGGATCCCTTCAGGCACTGGCAGGCAGCTCTGAGGTCCCCCCAGAGCCTTCTCCTGTGCAGGCTGCACACCCCCAGCTCCCTCAGCCTCTGCTCATAGCAGAGGTGGACTCCCTCCACCAGCTCTGACTCCTTATGATGAGGATACCAGAGGAGACAGAGGAATTGTTCATGTGTGATTCCTTCAACCACTTAAGATGTCCAATTTATAACGAGGTGAAGTGCACCCTAAAAACATTAACTTATAGTAATTATAAAATAATCATTTATAATAGCTGCATCCTGAGACTGGAAAGAATGTGATATTCTACATTATTTCATGGATGCAAAGTAGAGAGAAGATGATGGAGTAGAAGATTACGGAGCAGAGGCATGGACAGCAAGGGTTACAAATTACAGCAAGGGAAATCTGACTGGAAAGCTCTGGGTCAGGCAGCCCAGCAGGCTGTGCAAACCCTGACTCTGGAGGGTTTCAAAACTTGACTCAGCAACATGAGCAAGAGCTTGTGCAAGATGACCTCCAGAACTCCCTCCAACCTAAATTATCCTGTGCTAAGGTTCTGTTAGTTTGAGGTATGTGTTGCAGCTGGAAAGTCAGGGTTAGCCATACGCAGTGATCACCTTTAGCCTTTCCTCACCCAAAGCAGGCATTTTCAATAGGTAAAAAGTCATTCACCTCGTGGGTAGATCTCATTATTTCCTTCCCACTCCCTCATTCACTCACTCCCTTGAACAGGCTACAACAGAGTGGATGTTTCTGCCTGCAATGATAACACAAATGCTCTCCTGTTCCAGTTCCTTCCTCCAGTAAGATCTTGCTTACAAATCCAAAGCAGCCCCCAAACCACTGATCCCAGAAGTGTGATTAGTCCATTTACCTGAGCACTAAGAATTTTCCTCTCACTAGAAAATGTAGGTGTCAAGAAATCCCAAGAGCCTGGAATGCACCTGTTTGTGGCTTCAGAACTTACAGACTTAAGGTCAGGTTTCCTGTGTCCTCTCCCACCACGCTGACACATGTCCAGGGAAAAGCAGCAAAGCTTTCCCCTGCAGATGCAGCTTTTCCATAGGAGAAGGCAGCAGCTTTCTGTCTGTCGCTAGGAAGCGCAGGCTTCCAACCAGGCCAGATTAAGAGAACAATGAGGTTAGGAACACACTGCAAAAACCCAGCCAGTCTAACATCAAGAGATTAGCTCCCGAGTCCATTTTAATGTGTTGAAAAACAATGGATATTGATTTTCAAAGATTAGGGGTTTTGTTTCCTTTCTCATGTAACTTCTACAGTTACCTTCACCTAGAATGATGCTCCGATCTTTTAACTTGCTCAGGTAGCTACTGAAAGACCTTTCAGGTGAAAGGTCACCCAGATGAGCAGTACTGTTTCATTTCTGCATACAACCACCAATGCTTGCATGAAGAAATAAGGGGAAAATAAGAGCTGAACTAATCTTTCAGTGAGCAATGTTATTGTACTTTCTTCCTGTGAAGTATGCAACCTTCCCTGTTACACCACTTCACACGGACACAAAAACACCTCAGCAAGCCGCTGTGACTGCATGCAAGTGTGCACGTGGGCCATGCACGGGCTGACTGTGGGCTTCCTTGGAGTGGTCTTTGCCCACAAGCCTCTGAACACGAAGACTGAAGAGGCAAGTTTCAGGGTTTATGTGTATGGATGTTTTTGGCCCAGCCACCTCACTGGTCCCAGCTGTGAAGAGTGGACAGCAGACACCACCAAGCTATTCCTCATGGCTGAAATGGTGCCAGGGCAGACTGGCCACACTGACCTGCCAGTTCCCCTCTTCAAAAGAGTCTCCTCACTGCTGCTAAAAGGCACCACCCTGTGAATCTAAGATCAGAGGTAAAATCTCTGCAGTTCCAAAATGGAGTTTTCAATCTTTGAAGACTGTTCTGCATTATCCCTACAGTTATGTGTTGGACTTACTACATAATCCTGGTGAAAGATTCAATGTATGAGCTGCTCTGAGCCAGAAATAGCTACTTCTGCCACGCAAGCTTCATTTTAATACAGGACAGTGAAGAAATACCTGGCATTGTAAAGAGTGGCCTTAGCTGGGCTCTCACTTAACCTAACCTGCCAGACGTTTCCACGAGGCAGATGCCTGCCTACTCCAGTACTGGTGTATTTCCCAGTTCCCAAGCAACTGCTAGCTCTCCCAGACAAGCTCCACTGGCACCTAAGTTTTCCTGTGTCCTTTAAGAATTCTTTAATATGCTTCCTCAAAGCACTGTACAAATATATTTCAGCACCAACTTGGTTGTTTCTGAAAGTTATTTCATCTCATCACCCAATTAATTCTTGACCTTTCTGCTGATGCTGAATCCTAATTAGAACAAGGTGGAAATACTTTTTTCCCAGGAAATACACCCAGAGCACATTTGCCTTCCATGATCAGTTCAAGTCTGTGCCCTCAAGGCAGAAGAGCACAGGCTTGTACTGGGGATGCTGCCATCACCTCTCCAAGAGCTACTGTCAGAGCATCCCAGTTTGATGCTGGAAGTCAGGCTTGAGTCACCCCCATGTCCTCTGGCTTTTGAAGTGACGCTGACCTCAAATTCACACTGCTGTGAAAATCGAGGCCGTTTTAGACTGGGAGCCAAGACTTTCACTGGGGAGCTGCCCACTGAATGCACTCAGTTGGGGATCAGGGAGCTAATGACACCTCTAAATGTGGGCTTAAGAACACACTTCTGGTTCCACACAGGACCTGTTCTGCCCGAGCGGACGCAGAGCACACATGGCTTTTCTCAGTCTGCAGGGGCATCACTCCCAGATATTGCCCTACACCATGCCAAGAGGATCTCATCCAGAGTGTTCTGCAGTGCTTCAAAAGGATGAAGCTCACCTTTAGGACCGGTACCTGTTTTTATTTCATGTTCCAGAAACGGTCCTTAGAAGATAATTTGGGTGAGGACAGGCACACTCATTGCAGTGTGCCCTGGGTTGTTTTCTTTGGTGTACTTCTCAGGATTCCTACAGATGGAATGACTGAATCCAGCATCCATCAGCAGGTTCAACAGGCCCAGCACGTTACCTTCATGGAAGGGTTAAACCCATTAAGGATACAGCATCCAGGGAAACTAATAAAACCAATCTATTAGCTGGTACATTTTGTTCCTGGGGATGTGTAAAACGAAAATCAATATGAACAACGTGAGCAGTCTGAGGCAGCACTGGTGCTGCTTGGGTTTGAAAACAAGAATTGCTCCTCGTGTTGGAACATTGTAAAATATGCTGGTGTTTCCTTTAGTTCAGCTACTGGTTTAAATAGAAGACAATAAGGTCTCTGGGGAATCTGCCTCTGACACAACACTGAATTTCTCTTTATGAACTGAAAGCAATCTGTCTGGCTAGGACATTGAGGACCAGCAATTTACTACCTCAGCTGTAATTTTAAGTGCTTACCCAAAGCAGGGATAGAAGCTTTCATTCTATAATTATAGAGGAATCAAAGACTAGTACACTAATGTATTGAGCTACAATGCCAGCTAGTTATAATCATCACTTTTCAGGCAATATGTTTTTAATATGTTAGGATGGGATGGTTGTCAGAAACAATCCTTTTTCTTGTCTTTTCTTTTTTTTTTTTTTTAGCATAGACTCCCTAAAATGGCTGAAAAATGCAAATTCTGTTTGAAGCTTCCAGCATTATAGTAGTTTTAAAGGAAAGAAAAGATCCTGTGAAATTTATCAGGATTAGAAAGGATTAGCCTTGGTCCTTCCTCTGTCATAAGGAATATCAGAGTAAGATATGCAGAGTTAAACACAGCCCACAAAGCCCAAAGCACTGTGATGTGCAGCAAGGTTAAGATGGGAGGCTGGGCTGAAGACCTGTCTGGCAAAGCCAAAGCACTTCACACCACCCCAGGAGTCCTACCACGTCACTGGGAAGCACTGGCCAAACTCTTCTGCAAATACAGTATCTTGGCTACAGTTTTGCAGCAGTCATCTAATAATGAGCCTCAGGGATGGGCTCCTGCCTGTTTCCTGCTCTGGTCACAGCCTTGCTCACCACTAGCTGAACTGTGTGTTCCATTTGCTGTGCAGTTAGCTCCAGAGACAGCAGCTGTGTGGCTTTTTGCAGAGTTCATGGCCAAAGAGAGAAGGAAAGTCCTATGGAAGAAAAGCAGGGTTTCTTCAGCTACAGCAATGTCTCTCTTGCAGGAGACATCCCCCTTATGTTGGAGTTTGCCCTTCCTGGTCTGTACTGAGGCTGACTGCTTGGCAATGCCATGTCCTGAGGTTTACCAACACCTGCCTTCCCCCCTCAAGGGTGATGCTCATCCTGTCCCTGCTCCTCTTTTTTGGTATTTCTGGGTAGCCTGAGGAGTCCTGTGGTTGAGACTCTTCTGCACTCTCAGACAGTTCTGTTGGAAACATGAGGAGCATTCTTCTACAGCTGAGTCCTTTTACAGAGTCTTTTCAGGTAGTGCTGATCAATTCCTTCAGCCCACTAACAGGACCTATCAGGTTGTCCCTTATTGTGTTGTTTGTAGAGTGTCCAGTACAATGAAGTCTTACATTTATTAAGGCTTTTGATGTCATATTATCGTACAAATAATTATTAATAATGGAAAAGCACTCTGAAATTATTAATGAATAACCTGTTATGAAGTTGATTTAGTGTCTGGGAAACCCTGACTTGCATATCCAATTAATTATCAGGCACCAGCTCAAAATTCAAGTGCTGCAGATTTCATCATAAGCTCTCTGCACTGCTCCCTCTAATGCTCACTCAGCAGGCAAGAGGGTTTTCTGCACTGTTCCAGCTCAGTGATCTGATGACACTCACCTTAACTAGTTTCTTGTACCAAAGATTGACCCAAGTGAGTATTTTCAGGGAGAAAGCTGAAACACAGGGAGGGGGCTGCGAGTCAGACTGACAGCAGATCCCAGCACTCCATCACACTTACCCAGAAACACAGGGAATTGTTTATCCCTGTCTGCAGCAGCTAATGGACACTTAGAGACTCTGACCCGTGCTGTTGTCTGTGTCTGTCTGCATCTACCCTTGGCCCTGGCGAGGCTGAGGCGCAGGGGAAGCCTCTGGAGTGCTCAGATGCTAAGGAGGTGAAGCACTCTCCTGGCGCCACTGCCCCAGGACTCTGCTTGCTCCTTGCTGTGCACACCGTGGGGACACCCACAGTTACCTGCATGCCCTCGACTCAGGCAAACCTGAGGGACCTACAGGGATTATTGTCACCCCTCACACCCATTTTTCTACCTTGCTCACCTGGTCACATCTCTGGTGTCACTGCCCATTCCCAGCTGACAGCCAGGCTGCTTTTTGACACCCAGCAGAAAATTGCTTTTTTACACACTGATTGCAGCGTGAGTGTGTCCTTGGTAGCAATATGAGTTTCAGGATGAAGTAAAAAGTCAAGGTATAGAAATTCCTGCCATCAAGAAGGAAAAGCAGAGACAAAACTTCATCTTTCCTTTTATTCTTCCCCCCCCCAAAAACGTTAATTGTTGTCATAGAAAAGGTGTTTTGCTCTGTTATTCAGGAGAAGAAAATCTTCTGTATGGACAGATCTAGAAAAATACTTTTTACTTTTGCCAAGAAAGGACATAAGATGTAGCTAATACAAAGCACTGCATCTACCAGGGCAAGCTCTGGTATGTAACCTTGGCTGCCATTTAGATGCTTGGTTCCACTGGTTCCAACTGCTTTCAGTGCAGAGACATTTGTAAGGAAGGTTTTCCAACATAGGAGCCACCTCTGTGCAGTTCTTCCATGGACTGCTCAGTGTCTATATCTGCACTCCTATGCTACTGTTTTATCTGGCCTTGCCCTCCTAACAGATCCATATTTGCATGAACTGCCTTGGATAGCCCTGGACAGGCTCAGAGCAGGGCAGACTCCCCTGGAAATGCCTCCCTCCGCTGTCATTGTACTGCAGAAAGAAGTGCTTAACCCCCATGCCTAAGGTCATCTGAGGCAGAGCCCATCACAAACACCTCAGATATCATCTGCTGCAACTCAGCTGCCATGCCCAGGGACACCTCTCACCTAGGCTGCTCGAGGTCTCATCCAACCTGGCCTCCAACACCCCCAGGTAGGAGGCAGCCACAGGGAGGCCTGGGCAGCCTGTGCCAGACTCTCACCACCCTTACACTGAAGAACTTCTTCCTCAGCTCCAGTCTGACTCTGCTCTGCCTCAGCTTCAAACCATTCCCCCTTGACCTGTCTCTAGACCCCCTGAAGGAAAGTCCCTCTGCAGCCTTCCTGGAGGAAGTGTCTCTGTATTTACATCCACATATAAGTGGTACTGCATAAATAATAGAAAGAGAACGTAATGTCTTTCTCTTCTATGGAAATGGACAGGAGAAAGAGGAAAATAAAGTGAAGAGTTAAAAATAATTAAGAAAAAATGCCCCTTAACCTTTTCTTCTATTATTTGACCTTGGTTTCCATGGAAACGGGATCAGATACATCAGTAGATGGAAGAATTCTCATTTAAAGCTGTCACCTACAGAGAGGAGCTGGTACCCAACACAGACACATACCCCAGCAGACTGGCTGTCAGTGGCTTGAAGCAAAACATTAAACTTTCAAAGCAAGCCCCTCAAACCTCTTAGGCACAGCTCCTGCTAGGCAGGAAGAAAGAAACATAGGTGCTCAGCATTGTTATTTACTTGCAGTTGCCTTGGCTTCATACCACATGTATACAAATAAAGCTTCCACCAAGAGGGCAAGGTCTGCTTTGGTAACCAGGAGAAGCTCTAAGCACAAGCTGCCAAGCCCACCTGCTGCTGAATAAGCTGCCAAAATCCTAGGAAGGCTCCTGAACAGAGGCAGCAGTGACTAAGTCTGTGGTCCCATCTATAGCATGCTCTACAAATGGGGAACGAACACTATCACAGCCTGAGCAACCAACTCAAACTGTCAGCCACTTCCCATCAAATCCTGGCCACGCCTAAGAGGCTGACCCTGGGTACACCTTTTACTTCAACCTCTTACTGGCCTAGTCTCCCTGGGCTCTGACTCACTAGGACCATCCATCCACTGTGCCCTCTCATGCCTGACTCAGACCTGACTCTCAAGGCTCCTGCTCCCACCCAGAGTTTTCCAGTCCCAAAGGTAAGTTGTTCAGGAGTAACTGCTTTACAGCTAAAGCTTTGTTAATTAAGGTACAGAAGTAAGTGTCTATAATGATGTCGTTAAAAGGCTGCTTGCTAGAGTACAGCACCGGAATAATTTATGTAGAAAAGCTTAGAGATGGACCATAAATAACTCCCAACCCCCCCAGGCTTCTTTGTTTCATTACAAAACAAGAGCGAAGGCAGTCAGCGGCTGGCACCGGGGCTATTGGCAATTCAGATACACATCAAGCCCCTTACAGAACCTGCCACCGTTGGCTTGATTTTTTCAACACCCTATGTTTCTTGTTTAACAAATTGTTCTCACCGTGACGTATTGACAATAAGCCCATAAGCACAAACTGCACCACAATTTCCTGCTAGCTTCAGTAGAAATGCATTAATCCTGTGGATATTTCCCAGGACAATATTATCTCTCATGTGCAGGCTATATTTCGCTCTTGCGCTGCGAAGGGGAGGAAAAATCCTTGAAAATCTGTTTGAAAAGTGACATGCAAGAAAGTCAGAGGTGAACTGCCTCTTGCTCCCGTGAAGACTTTCCTATCTATTTATCTATCTATTAACCTATCTATCATCCATCAGCCTTGTAGCACATCATTTACTAAAACCCTCCCTCGACACGACAGTGAAGTTAAATAATGAAAGTTAGGCTGCCGTGCTCCTGACTGTTTTGAAAGGCTGCTGCCATCCGTCTCTACCTGCCGTGGATGGCAAGAGCCTTTTGCCTGCTGGGAAAGGAAGAAAACTCTCTGCTTTGTGTTTCCAGACAGGCATTCGAAAATGCCCACTGCTGGTACTCACCCTTGCATTTTGAAGGCCACATATGCTGCCATGCCTTGTAAAGATGCAATATGAAAGCCTACCAGGAGTGACATTTCTGCCTAGGATGAGTGATGTGCAACAAAAGTCTTTTTTCCTTAGTTCTGAGTAATTCCTGCTTCAAGATGGAACTGGACATCAGCGCCGCTGAGAACAAGTGGGAGAGACTGGAAAGGAACAGATCACAGCTACCAAAGACTTTGATTTCCCTCCTCCTCCCCCGGGAAACCTGCCTGGTTTCCAACTGAGGAGATGGAGATTGTCCTGTTTTGCCAACAGCTAATTCCACCTGAACACAAACTCCACGACCAACTTGCCAGAGGGGCTTGGTTTGACTCTGCCTTGCCATCTGACTGGGGAGAAAGGGTCAGGAGTTGCGTGCATTTTTCTAGCCCCTGCCCCTGAGTCAAGTGTCCCTTACAAGTCAACCTTCTGACACTTCAGAGCAACGGCTGGGTTCAGCTCATGGTTAATGAAACCACTCACACATTCCACTAATAAGCACCTCTGCCTTCCTCACTCCTTGCAACAGGATCGTGCTTTCACAGGTGCCGCCAGCAGCAGCAGGTAATTGCTTTTGTTTTTCCAACTAATGAGCATTCCTGAGTATATCTGAACAGGAAAGGCTTTATTATTGAGAAGAAAGAGCTCCTTTTCATTATGGAAATAATTTCTTTAGGACAGGAATTAAAATATTTACTTGGCTGGTGGTGCACAGACAGGAATATTCCAAGCAAAAATTGAGTATTTGCTCCTGAATAGAAATGGGAGATGGAAAACCTGAAAAGGGCCACCCTGGTTACTATGGCACTGATGGCAGCTGTTTCTGAGGGAGCAGCTGTTTGTTGGGTGTCTGTGCAGCCCCATGGATGTGCGCAGGGACTCTCCCAGAAAAATCTGCAGGGAGGGTTTGGGAGTGAGCGAAGGGGTTAAAGAGATGGACACAGCAATGTGGTACTGCATAGGAGCTTCGCCTTTGACCACACCTGGAGCTTTGGGTGCTCTGGAAAGAAAGGGCTTCAAAGTTCTGATTCAGAAATGCATCCAAACTGAACTTTGAGGCTTGGCAGGCAGAGGATTTGTCCTTGGTTTGAGAAAAATAGCCCTTGCAGCTCCAGAGGGACAGAGCAGAAACACAGATGGAAGGAAATTAATTCAATAAAAATAAATTAGACCTTTTAAACAGTATTGTTTTTAATATTTATGATGCCAGGAAGATTTGCATTTCCCTGTCAGTAGAGCGTACGTCTCCATTTGACCTTCACTCCCTGAGTGAACACTTTTCAGCCTGGATGGCAGGCATTTCTCTGCCTTTTCATGGACGTTTGAAGAAAACCTAGATGCTGCTATTTTTTTTATTCACGTTGTAAAACGATCCTTGATGATCAGAAAATGGTAATATCTGCTGATAGCACATGACTGGCTTAAGGTAGCCAGTGATCTGTATCTGGGCTGCTACGGCGTGATGCATTGTTCTTCATCCCATTTGCTGCAGGCAGAAATCTTAATTAAGGCCTTCTAAAGAGTGACCTTCAGGGACTGCCTTTGTGAGTTGGTGTAAAAATAGACAAATGCCCTAGCAGCATTAGGGGAGTTGTGGAAGGGTGTTGAATGTGCATTTCCCCAGCTCAGCTACACAAACAATGATTATTTGCTGCTATCACTCAGTGAGTTGGGAGGCGTTGGCAGCAAACAATCGGCCTCAGTGCATGCAGAAAGATTTCAGCTGACTGCAGAGCTCAGTTGCTCAGCTTCTCCTCTACTTCCAGAGCAAGTTACATGTCTAATTGGAGAAGATGCTCCCCTAGGCTCTATTCATCCATATTTCATCACGCTCGTGGATACTCATGGTTTTGGCATCCCCCTGTTCAGCTCTCCACAGGTGGTGTCTTGCTCCAGCCCCCATCAGTAACACCCATACGCACACACGGTGGTGTCTGGGCGGGTTTGGCTGGGCAAGAAGGGAACTGCAGACAGCACTTCGGAAGCAAATTAACCCTACCCACAGTAGAGGGTTTCTAACAGTAGCTACAGCTGCGTGGGATGCTAGTGGGATGTGTCCAAGTGTCTCCAGGCTGCTTGCTGTGCATTCTTAGCTGACTCTCTTTATGATGCCAGACATGAGCTTTTCTTTCTCCTGCCACACACAACAGCTGTCAAATCTCTCGGCAGGTCTGTGCAGTGGTCATGCAAGGGCTGAGAAACGGGCCCCAGCTTCACCTCCTGGTGTCTGTCTAGGCCTAAATTTGAACTCTAGTCAACAGGAGCAGACAGGCAGTGCCAGCACCCCCATACCCTGCCCGAGGCTGCAGCGTGCCACACACACGTGCTCCCGGTGGCCTTGCTTTCGGGCTGGCTCCTCTGATGTCCCCAAAAGTGCTGCCTCAGCTGAGTTGCTTTGGTGACTGGCCGAGGGACACCACACAGCAAAATAAGAGAAGCTGATTTCGGTTGCCACAAGTTGGATAAGCCACTCAAGTGCTGAAGATGAAATATGCCTTCAAAGTAACTTTACAAAAGCTTTGGACATGAGTTATCCCCACCCTGCTCCACAATACAGCTTTCTTCCTGGGCACAGCTGAAATGGAACAGCTGCTGGAGCTTACAGAGAGCTCTTGTCAAAGATGGAGCTTTTGTCTGCTCTCCTGACAAGCAGAAACCCCCCAGCTTTTGAAAGCCGAAGCCCATTGTGAGACACAAACCAGGCTCCTGCCCAGATTCACCCAGCCTATTTCCAACCCAGTCAGCCTGCACCAGCAGTCTGCAGGAACCCAGGGCCTAGCTGCACTGAGGACACTATGCTGCCAGGGAGCACAGCAGCTCAGGACCTGAGAGTATGGCATGTATGGAGGAGCCTGTGCTGCCCAACTATCTAGGCTCTACTCCAACTCCACAGTGGGACGTGCTGGGCACTGATGGCATGGGTGCCACCAGCCCTTGGGTGGCCTTTGAAACTCCACACAATGCACCACAGGCACTGCTTGGACCACGAGCTCCTGCCCAAGTGATTTGCACAGAACTGTTTTAATGCCCTGTGCTTGGAGCTCTTTCAGAAACAGACATCATTTACAAAGCCCAGAGTCTCCAGCCTGATGGAGTTCATCCCTCAGGTGGCTGGGGCACTGCAGAAGCAGGTGGGACAATCTCTCTTTTTATTCCCATTTCTGCGGCTGCTCTTCAAATAGGACCTTAGGAAAATGACCTCATCTTGCTGTTACACTTTCCTGGCCTACAAACCAGCTGATTTTGCTTAGCTGAGGGGAGCAAGGGAAGGTGCAATGCTTGCCACGGAGCTCAAACTTGCACAGATGCAAGATGCAACAGATGCACAGGATGATGGCAACAGATCTTGCCTCTGAAGAACTGTACTGCAAAGCCTGCTAATGACCCCAGCAAAAGCTTCAGCAGGAAAAACAGACAGGAAGTTATCTCTGGTTACCAGCAGGATGCCCTGCAGCATTCCTGCCCTCCTGTCACTGCAGAGGGATGAGGAAAGTGCTCCATCAGGAGAGGAGATGCTGAGAGTGCTGCTAGCTTGCATTGTCTCCTCCACACACCTGAAACGGCTCCTCAGGCTTTGTTCCAGGCTGCTCAGCTGGCAGAACCCCGAGCTAAGCTAAAATAAAGAATGGACTATAGAGACAGCTCACTCTCAGCCTCACACGTCGTGGAGGAGATAAGAGGCCAATGCATGTAATGATCTGCGCTGAATCATTTGCCACATGGGTATCAGCCGCTCTCGGCTCATTCAGGGCTCTCTCCCGATGCATGCAGGGTGACAGTGTTCATACATCAACGCCTGCAGAGCTGGCTGTAATGAAATCCCAGTGCTGCCCCTGAACCAAACACTACTCGAGAAAGCAGATGTGTAGCTCAGATTCAGCTTATTACTGTCAGAACCCTCCTCACTCACAAAACCAGAGCATGATTAAGGGAGAAAATGCCTGGCTACTGAAAGTTGCAGTGGGTGCTGCATGCAGCCTGAAATGCAGCAGGAGCACTGCCTGCAGCCTGCTGCTGTATTGCTGTTATTTAGTAGCATTAGCATTGGTATGTCACATCGAATTTCAAAGACCTCAAAATATCTCAAGAATAATTATTTTGAAGAAAACAAACCTCCCTAACTCAAGGCAGACAGAGTTTCTGCTGTCCCAGAACGGGCAGTGGGTACCCTTGGCGAGCACAGCCAGGCTGGCACCAAGGCTGCCGGGGCTCAGAGCTGTGCCTGTGCTGCTGTGCCACCACAGCAAGTCGCTCTAGGGAATGCTCTCATAAGCACGCAGTGCTTAAATGCCAGTCTCAGAACCTTAATCCTACTGACTCCTAATAACATAAGACTTCCATGTGCTGAAGTCATTTTTGAAAATGGAAGTCTCCTAAATAATTTTGACACATCTAGAATTAATTAACTCACCCAAACTCTGTGTCTGCATTACAGTTTACTGGACAGTGTGGGTGTAACACAACTCATCTGTCTCTTCTTTGCATGAGGCAGTGCCAAGATAGGCACTAGAAATGCCAGATTCTCCTTGCTGACTCTAGGTAGCTCCCGTGGGGAGGTCTGCACCAAGTTAAAAACATTCACACACCTTATGTCCTGCTATGCAACAAAGGTAACATCAGATCCCCCTCAGCATCACTGCTCTCTGCTAGGGCCTGCCCAGCCCTCCAAGTTTGCACCATGAACACAGCCTGATCCAGTCTTGCTTCAGGTTCTCCAGGACGTGACACTCAAAAGCAGCATGAGCAAGTCTTAGAAGACAACTGCCAGCCACAGAGGAAGGCAAAGCCTTTTGCCGTCTTATAGCTTACACTCCATCACTTTCTCCACAGGAGGGGTGAACTGCAAGCAAAAGAACCTGTCAGCCTCTAGAAATTCTCTTGTCCCTTCTCCTGCCCTTACAAAGTAGAAGGAAGTCTCTAGCAGCTTTTCTGCACTGTTGAATGTGGAGGAAAACATCCTGTTGAGTGCTCTGCCTGTCCTCTGCAGGCTGTGAGGAAAGTCTCGCTCCCCATCCTCAGCAGAAATGAGGAGCAGAGAGATACACTTCTCACCCTTGTGTGTGTCCCCAAGTCAGAGAGATGTGGGCAGAGGGTTATAAGGTACAAACCAGTATACTACCTACAAATTAAGATTCAAAAGCAAAACCAGGTCTTTAAGTTTGATTTTAATTGCATTTGTACTTCAAACATCCACTTTTCTCCCCAGTGCAAATGGACCTGAGCAATCTTGCAGAGATCAACAAACTCTTCCACAAATGCTGGTATCTCTCTCTTGGTGTTGCTAGGCTCTGAGAGCATCTAACCTGCTACCTTTGACAGAAAGATGTG
This sequence comes from Ramphastos sulfuratus, assembly GCA_013399055.1. Classification (NCBI taxonomy): domain Eukaryota; kingdom Metazoa; phylum Chordata; class Aves; order Piciformes; family Ramphastidae; genus Ramphastos; species Ramphastos sulfuratus. The sequence continues at coordinate 196,494 of WBNM01014507.1, read as the reverse complement.
GCTGATGTCTACAGCCTGCTTCTTCTGAAATCAACAAATATTTACTGTGTACTGCATTTTAAAGGACACAATTATTAGTGTACCTCTGTTTGATTACCAATGACACAGTAACAACGCCAGCAGCTGCCCAATTGTAAGTGAAAATAACCCTTTGTTCTCATTTTTCTTATCTGTGGACTCTAACAGCACTCATGGGGACAATAACCTATGAAATAGATTAAAAGCCTGTTAAATGCTATTTTCAGCTTGGCAGATCACCAAACCCTGGCTCACCCTTAAGCTCTGCTTCCTTTTAAATATTCCTTTCAGCACAGCCATGTGACAATAGTAATGTGCAGGTCTGCAGTGATTAAGTAAAGCACAAACAGGAGGGTTTGGTTTCATAAACTGAGTGGTTTCTAAGCCCACCCTGGCAGATGACGAGGGCTGTGCCACGCCAAAGGCATGGAGCCTCTGTGCCAGCCTGGAATGCTCAGACTTTCCCTCCTGGCCAGTGACTTCAAACTAAGGAAAGGATTTGTGGCTAGCAGTGTTGAGCCCCTTCTTCTGTCTCTGTCCCCTGCTGCAAGCCTAGATCCAGAGTAGCAGAGAAATAATTAGTATCTATTCATTGAATAATTCCAAGGAAGTTTCCAACACGAGAGCTGGGAGCTGCCATCAGTGGGAACCATGCAGCCTGGAGCCACTCTTGGTGTGCCCATCTTGTATGAGCCTCTGCTGACTTGGGACTACTTTATCTGCCTGAATAGGAGGGTAAAACAAAAGGAAAAAAACCCTAAAGCTAGGCAGACTAAAGGAATCAGTAAACTGTAAAGAGCTTCTAGTATTGTAGGATGGGTTTGGTTTTGGTTTTTTTTTTGTTTGTTTGTTTGGTTGTTTTTTTTTTTTTGGGGGGGGGGGGAATAAAAAGAAAAAAAAGAAAAAAGGAGAAAAAAAAAGAAAAAGGGGAACACATAGGTCTAGGGAAAAATGGGAAAAAGAAGCTTTAGTAGCAGTGGAAGAAAGGCACAGGCACTGGCAGACTGGCACTACTGACAGAAAGAGTTGCTCTCACAGGGCAGATCATTTCTCTTCAGATACAGGACAAAACAGATCTTGTCAAAGGCAGCACAACAGGACCTGGGTCTTCCTCCTGTACTGTTTTGAGTAGAACCCCCTTTCAGCCTTTTTGTAAGCAAAGAAGCCTGCAGAGAAAATCTCAACAACTTCTGTTTCCAGCAGATGTGAGGCAGCATAAACAAAAATCATCCCAGATCTCATCACCTTTTGAACAGCTGGAAAGCAACCCAAACCCCAGGTGTGTGTGCTCACAGACACACAGAGGCATTGCTTTTACATATTAAAATAGCAAATTATCATCTGACTTCCATTCTAAAGAGGAACAATCTTTCCTCTTTTTGATGTATGAAGTCCTATCAGCCTCTTCCTGGTTGGACAAGAGCTCATGAGATGTTCTGCTGTAAGAAACAGCACACCTGCACTTGAATCTCAGCTTGCTGAAGGCACCAAGACCTCCCACACCCCTGCAGGCTTCAAGAGATAGACAAGGGCCCAAGACTAAGACATTCCTGTTCATCCAGGCACGCACCTGATGCCTTGAAAAGCTCAACACATGAGAAGAGGACCAGCGTCCAAGGGCCGCTCTGTCCTCCTCAGCACCAACCCACTCTGGCACTCCTCAACCCCAACTGCTTTCTGGAGGTGGTTGTTCAGGCTCCTGAGCTGGAACAGGACCATTGTGCTCTTTAATAGAGCACACAGAGAGCTTTGTTCTCCACATCTCTCTGAATTTCCCCTTGCTTGCTGGGGAACTGGGAGACTCCCCCCCAGACTTTGTTCTCCTTGCCCTTTATCTCTACATCCATACAATTTCTATTGCCATACTCAAACACGTTTCTAGTGCAGCCATGATCATGATACTCTAAAATAACTAACCAAACCTTCATGCCTGTGTAGCATTTGTATTGCTACTGGACAGCTCTTTTTTCAAGGAGATGAACTCCTGTTGTAGCATTTATTGCATATTGCATGTCCTGCCCCAGCATCAACATGCATGAGGCACATCTGCAGCAGAAGTCCTGCCCCTTCACTGCTACCTGGCACCAGACAGGATGTTTAAGGATGCCATTTTTAAAAAGCCCTTGCAGGTCACATGCAGAGTCTCAAAAGGGATGGTCCCTTGAGACCCTCACTGGAGTACTTCTGCACGTGATATTTTAATGTACATCCACAGGTTTTTGCTCGTTTGCCCAAATCCTGGAGTTTCACTTTGAGCTGTGGGTTGAAATGAAGACGAAACACAAAGTGCAGCTCAAATGAAAGCTCTAACTTTTACCTACTTTCAGAAGAAAACTTCAAATCCCACTAGAACATTCTCTGAGGAATGTTTTTGAAGCAAAAGCTTAGTTCTTTCCCCCTGATGTGTGCTATTATCTTCTTGCCTTAATTTCCCTCGTTGGTTTGTATCTCCTCCGGAAGAGAGCCTCTCTGTATACTCAGATGACCTGGTTAGGGAGACAGTGTTTGCGGTGAAAGCAGAAATAGTACAACTCCTATTTGAAGTGTAATTCCTGTTACTTTGGAGTAAATTGAAGCTGCAGTATTTAATCTTCCTCTAGCTCTTCTGTACTTTGTGACAGCAGCATCCTGTGTTTATAAGCAGAAGGGTGCTGGGAAGTCACTGATGATGTCTGAGCACACCAAACGTTTCTGCAAAGGAGGCAGGAAAAACATGCAAAGGTTCACCATAAGCGGTGACCTGGGTACTGGTACAGGAACATCAGACATACCAGCTGTATTCTGAGCATTATGTTGGTCTTTTTTGAATCACTACTATTTTTTATTCAGAGCCTCAGAAAGATTTTCTGGCAAAAGCTGAAAGAGCTGTGAGCTTGAACTCCAGCTATTGCGTAACAACGGAGTGGGAGAGCTGGACCTCGGGAGGTCACCTAGTGCATTTCTCTGCCATTTCCTACCCCCGAAGAAATTATTTTTCCTTAAATTGCTTTAAAAAAGACTGATCCCAGAAGCCAGAACACATTGTCAGTGTAGGACTTTTGCATAATGCCACACAGATCATAACTGTTTCAGCAGGACCTGGGTACCTGCGTGAGGCTGATGGCCGGAACGTGAACGCTGTAGTCAAGCTGTGAACATTCAGAATTTGATCCAAAGCAGTGGGTTATGGAGCCATTCATTCTCAAAAACATAACCCAGCAAGGAAACCCCAGCCCCACACGACTGCAGCTTCATTCCTGTGCGAAGATAAGCTTCCCTTTCCTGAGAGGGGACAGATGGCAGCCCTCTAGGTTGCCACTCTGCAGTGCCTTGAGCAGAGCTGTCGCTGCTGTAGCCGTCATTACAGCAGCATATGCTTGAGCAGCACAAGCTGCTCTCCCTGCACCCAGCACTGACACTGCATGCTGGGCTCCCTGGCATCCACCATTCATTGCTTGCCTTCCAAGCCTCCCCATGCTTCCCTTTTTTTCTTCCCCCTCTCAAGTGACCCTTTGCTTACCAGAGACTGAAAGCCACAAACAGAACCTGGTGTGCCCAGCCAGATATGTTTTCGCTCTGCACACCCTGTCAAACGTGTGGCTGAGGAGGGAATTTTGCAGGTGATGTTCTAAAGTCCAAGTCTCCATGTAAATGAATGGAGGCACATTTATTAGGCTCTGATAGCAGCACTGTGCTAGAGTTATTTGTTGGAAATCTTCATTTGGACACTCACCCCTCAGATACTTGTAAACATCCCTTCTCAGCCTTCTCTCCAAACTAAAGAGCTTCAAGTCTTTCTTTACAGCAGAGATGTTCTAGTCCCAGTCATCCTCCCACCTCCCTGCTGCATTCTCTCCAGCAAGTCTGTGTCTCCTTACTCTATCAGGAGTGACTGAGGTCATACAGATACCCATGATCTGGAGCTGCAGATCACAGGAAGCAGCAAAGTATTGCTGTAGCCATTCCTGATTCTTGTGCTCCTCCCTAGACATCCCATGGGGCCATGGTCAGAGACGGCTTACGGAAGAGGATGATGACTGGTCTGACCAAGGCTGGCTGCTCAGGAGAGGCTGACATTCATGCTGGGGTTCTCGCTGGCAAATCCTGACAAAGAGCAATGCTATCATGCAGTCAGTAAGTAATAGAGGTGAGAACTGGGTGGCATGCAGTGTCCTAAACTTAAGTGTCCACTGTTGCTGTGAGCACGGCAGTCTTTCCTGCCTCATCTCCAGCTTAACCCCATGCAGATGATTTGAGCACTCTGGGATGCTCCATTTACTCTCACCTAAGAGTCAACATACTCCAAGCAGAGTCAGAAATGGTCTCCTGTCAAATAAGTCAATTAAAATAGATAAATCCCACACGAAAAGTGCCTGTTTCTCTCGACTGACTATTGTGATGAGCTGTCACCCAACACTAAGGGACACCAGCTCAGCTTCGGACACTCCCAGTGTGGACATCTAAAATGAGGTGAAAGACTGACTGCTGATGCCACTCAGCACCGGGGACACCAGCCCAGGTTCCTTCTGGCTACTTCAGCCAGGGTTATCTTAAGACAGCTGGGTCCCATCTCCATCAGCTGGGATGACACTGAGCATCTCAAACAGGTGCCCCAGCACCCAGAGCACTGAGTTTAGCAGAGGTGACACTTGCTCCAGTGTCCCATACCGAAGTCTGAGCTGGGCAGCAACATTACAGCGTCCCCACCAGGCAGAGTGACAAACTGCTAAAGCAGCCTGCAACTGCAGCTCTCCCCAGCTCCAAGTTCTGACAGCGTGACAGCAAAGTTAAGGCCCAGCACCTTTAGCTGACAGATGACCTTTAGCTGACAAAGCTCTGGTGGGTTTATTCCTGAGCCTCAGAAAACAAAACTCAGCTTATAAAGATTTGCAAAGGCCATGGACAAACTGTTCCTGCAGCTTTCCTGAGCAGGGCCTTTTCCCTCACAAATGGCAGCAAAGGCTATTTTGGTAATACTGTGGAAAAAAAAGGGCAACAAATTGGTGTCATTCGAGTGGATTAGCACTGTCACATCAGCTGCCACAGCTCTCTTTGTGTCATCCTCTGTGCTGCTGCCTTTCTCCAGCCTCCTCATGTTGCAATGGTTGCAGACACTGAAGTTAGAGGTGGAGTCAAAGGCAAGGCATGTACTGAATGGATCTGGAAAAATAAAGGGGAAATGCTGCTAATAGAATTATAAAAAGGAGGGGGGTGGCTGGTACCACTGCTGATAAGCATTAGGACATCTTTTTCTTAGGGATACTTATTTGCATCAAGACAAAGTGGACTCTACATACTCTGATTTCTACATATGAGACTAATTCATCTTTCTTGAAATCAGAAGGATGACTGTGATGAACTGGCTGATGCTCTCTAGGTAGGAGATTAGGAACCAGTGGTTATGATGTGTATCCAATACCTTCTAAGCTTGGTCCTGTATCCTACCAGGGACTCACTGTGCAATTTTGGACACCCTGTTTATGCTTCAGTTGTCAAAAGTTGTGAAGTTTCAGAGGCTCTACAAAGAAGTTTCAGATGCTCAGAGGGATCAAGTGCTCAGCTGAAATTCTCCATTTATTTTGAGTCTCCTAGTACCAACAAAAGAGTCCCTCTTATCTATCTTTTAAGACCTCAGAGCACGAGGCACAAAGTGAGAACAAAGCATTCCTTCTATAGCATGGTAAAATACAGGGCAATTATGTGTAAGGAAGAGATGTGATCCCTACACATACTTATGTTCTTTTAAAACAAAACAAAATCAGTTGGCATTCACATTTGAGCAAAATAAACCTCTCCCAACCTACACAGACTGGAAAGAAAATGCTCCTTGGAGACTGCATCCAAGCCTCTCCACTGAGCAGGGTGGGAATAGAGAGTAGGCTGTTAGCAGAACAAGCCTTTCCCTGCAGACCAGAGGTGGGAATCTCTCATTTCACAGGGGGCTCAGAAACTTCTTGAAAGGAAAACTCTTCCAAAAGGAGTTTTATTCCAGGATACAGCAGCAGGAATTTGGCTGGAACTCTTCTGTATCTTTTGATGAAGACTTCATTCAGATAGAGCCCAGGTTTTTCTGTAGCTTCTCTCACCTGTTTCCAGGAGAAACAGAGCTAAAAGATATTCTGGCATCCCAGCCTCAAGGCCAGGTGTTGCTGGCTTCCAAACCATTGGAACCAAGAGCGCCACTCTCTGGGCACCTCTAGCAGAAACCTGCAATGATGGGGAAAGGCAGGGTTTGAATGGGTGCAGAAGCACTCCTCAGCTGGGTTCAGCCTAATGGCATGTTATACCAATGCCTTCTTACTCAGCACATTTTCCCGAGGACAGGAAAGTTCATTTTTACCTCACACGACTCGAGTCAGGCCCTACTCTGGGCTTAATGCACTACATTTTTAGCACTTGAGACAATCAGTCTTTCTCATCAACCTTCCAAAGGAATCTTCCATTCCTTCCACTCAACTCTGTCCCCTTACTCTTACTTCCTTGTTTCTTCTTTAGCCACTCAAAGTCCCCAGAGATCAGACCTGGATGTTTTGGTTCAGATCAGTGTTGCACTGTGCAGGGTCTGAGACACAAGATGAGATGACTTGCTGTGCTGGTTTGAAGCTGATTGAAATATTTTAATGAGAGAAATTGGGTTATTGGCTGTGAAAAGAAAACAATATGATGTCTATGCCACTCATAGGTTTGCTTAGACATATAAGAACAAGGACACAAACACAGATAAGGCAGTCGGTGTCTCTCCCTGGCTTCTGCTCCATTGACTGCTTCTGCCCAACCCTGCACATAACCCAACTAATCACTCTGCTTCTAACCCCCCTTGCTGATTCTTCCAACTCATTTCACACATAAGGCAGACTCTGGAATAAGGGAGGGCAGTGAAAAAAAGGTACAAAGGTGGTTGGGAGTCCCTCCTGGGCATTCTGATTGCTGGGAGTGGTATTGTGTTTCTGTATTGCTTTTAACTTGTATATTTCTGTATATAGCTGTAAATATTTGTAACATATTGTAAATATCTGCTTGTGTATTGTGCTAAGCTGTGAATACAAAACTTCATTCCTTAACTTGCAGCTGGCTGAGTCTAGTTTGGGTGGAACTCATTGTGTGTGTGTGGTGGGTAACTCCCAGAGCCACTACACTTGCCCACAGTCCCAACTAAATGTATATTGAGAGAGACTTGCTCATTTCCTTTGCAGTCACCAAATCCCCCCAAAATGGTTTTGAGTTTGGACTTTTAAACTCCTTTTAGCTTTCACAGTTAAACAGAAGAAATAACTTTCTGTGATTCTGGTCATCTTTTGCCAGGGTGTGGGGTGAGGAAAAAATATAAGATCTGATTTACTAAAATAACTTTGCCCTTATCTTCTCTCTTGTGGCTATCTGCTGATTGAAGGAGTTCTCCCAAAATGATTACTTTACTTTCCAGTTTTGACGTAATTTTGTGTTTGTTTTTCAGCTGAAAAGCTTTCAGTAGTAGGAGGTTCTTGCCACACAGACCTGCTCACATTGACCTGTGTCTTACAGGCAATGTGATGGACTCAGACAACCTGCAGGTCAGAGATGGATGTTCACCTCTTGTGCCTGAAAGAGCAGTCAGCTATGGATCTGTATTCCCATGCCTTAACCTAGCAGGGCAAATATTACTGTCAGGCATGCACTTAATGAAGCTTTTAAATGCATTGTGAAAATTGTCTTTGATAATGACACTTGTCTGAGCCAACAACCTTGCCCTGCAGATGATGAACAGCACTGTGGGGTACTCATAAAACGGCAGAGCAAAAGCCTCACCACAGTCTTTGGGAAGCTTCTGTCTAAAAAATGTTTTCAAGGCTTCTATTTTCTACGTTTCCTAAACCCCTTTATTAAGATAAATGCACCAGATCCTCCCCTATCAAGCCACTGTTTCAAAGGACCTGAACTTTAAGTCTACAAATATTAGAAGGTAGCAGATTCTCTTATGTCCTTCTAACCCCCCTTTACTTTGGGAGTAGAACTTGAATTTTGGTTCTTTCTCTCATATTTTATTTTTTCCACTGTTCATTTCTTCTTTCATTTCCCTCCAGACTGTGAGCCTAGGAAGTCACATCATGACATAAGTATTTTACATGGCTCTAGATGCTGCCAGGAGAATGGTTGATTTGATGTTTAGCCTAAACTCCTGTTTGGGGTCCATTTAGAAGGTCCTGTTGTCTCTGCTGAAGCCTTTGGTATCTGTCAGTTGCTGTTCCAGAGACCTTCTTACCATAGATGATTATTGCCACAGGTGATCAGCACAGTGAGAAATGGAGTCAAGAGTCAAGAAACAAAAAGTTGAAAGCCACAAAAATGTAGGTCTTAAAAATAAAACACAGCCCTGAACGAGGAGCCCAGGGTGGTCTGTGATGAACTAAACTGATCAACTCATCAGTCTGTGTTGCTGATGTGACAGGTCACCATGTGTTGGACCATCTGGATCCTCTTCATCACGTTCTCCATCAGCCCCTTGCACAGTAATGGTCAGTAATTTAACACAGAGGTGACAAGCACCAGGCTGGTTGATCCTCCTGCCATGTGGCAGGAGAAGACACAGCCTCTTGGTTAGCTAGAAGAAGACATTTCTACCTTAGACATATCTTGAGCACTCAGGAGCAACCGTGCTGAGATGATGGCAAATCCTTAATGGATCCATTATGCCAAGCCAAACTGAATCAGCTCTTTCTAGCTTTTCCTTCTTCCCACCTGCCCCTGCCTGGTTCATCTTTAATGTCTTATTTACTTCAGTCAGGCAGTGATTCAGTTGGACCTTAACACAGAAACAGTCACACAGGAGTGACTAACCAAGAACTGTGATCCCTTTGACTTTTCAGACACTCAGAAAGCCAACAGAAAGTGAAGAATTAAAAAATGCTAAACATCTGGAAGCTTCTCCTCCACACACACCAATTCCCAAAGTGCTATTCTTGGGCCCTGATTCCTGACTCCCCTCCAGTCCTGCTAAGCTCTGTCAGACACATATCATCCTGTCCTGCTCCCACTGCTGGGCCACATACTGGTGTCACATACTGTGTCAGAGACTGTTCCCCTGAGCCCATCTTTTCCTGGCTGCCCACCTCCCCTCTTCACCCCACAACATGGCCTCAGGGAAAGGCTGAGTAGATGCAGAAAGTTTCTCCATGGGGGAAGAGGAAGGCTTGAGGAAATCAAAGAAAAGAGCTTTATAGCAGTAATAGCTCTGCTCTACTTGGCTGATCTTAGAGCAATTATTATTTGTGAGACTTGTAGCAGAAAAAAAATATGAAGAATCCCCTCTTGCAGCCATGCTGCCACACTGAGTGTGTAAGGACAGATGGGGTGAGAAACGGGGCCAGGGAAGCACAAGGTCCTGGTTTGTGCTCAGGGCCACTGTGAAACTCTCCAGGTGATGCCTGACTTACATATTGAGACAGTGGCTCAGAAAGGCATCATTTGGTTTTGCTCAGTTTTACAGAAAACACAAATGAGAGTGAATAAAAGCAGAGAAGCTTCTGAGCAAGGCCAACCTGTTCCTAATGAAGCACTGGGCCAGTGCTGGAAGCAGGCACAGTGCAGCTTACACTGCCAGGTACGCAGATGCCAGGTGGAAGAAGCAACTGGAGAAAGAAGAGATACAGCAGGTGGAATGGCAGGGTGAAAAAGATTTGGAATCAGCAAAACTGCAACAGGTCAGAAAGACTCTGCAAGAGGATGCAAGGAAACTGTCTCTAGAAGTGGCATTTTTGAACAGGCAAGAATAAACAGATAGAAAATATCCCAAACATCCCAAGATCACCTTAAACAAACCAACAGTGGCTGCTAAGAAGAGGTTATTCAGTGTGGCCTTATGGCACTATTAGATGAATTCTTTCCTGGCCTTGATATGATCTTGAGAAAGTCTCTGCCTTAGTTGTTCTTTCTTTTCTCATTACTCTTGTCTCCCCCACCCATTTGCGCTGCAAACAGCTCAGGGAGAAATGTCTGAAGCCCAGGACAACACCACCTGCATCCCTGGCTCTGACTTTCTGGGCTAGCAGCTTTTCTGGTGTAACAAGTGAGTTCAGCCTGGGAGTAGAAAAGATTCCCAAATCTCCTTGCAAAGCCGAGCAGGAGTTGATGGTTGCATCCCCCTTCACACCTTCCTCCCTCGTCACGCATTAGTCAGTCACTAAGCTCCTGCAAGCAGCAGGATCAGTGCGTCGCAGGAAAATGCCACTTTGCAGATAGACTGATCAATCTCTGACTTTGCCTGTAAACATGTTCCATCAGGGGGGCACTAATATGCTTTTATTGCCTCCCTGTCAGAGATGATGCCATTACCAAGCCTGATAAAGTATTCTAGAGAGGGTTCCTTTTAATTTTATTTTCTATGTGATCATGAGAGACCGTAACCGATAAATTCAGCTCAATGCTTTCGCACTATTAACTAATTCTGAGCAAATCCATCGGGGCAGCCTGGATACAAACACTTCAAAGAATTTTCACAGGATATTGGGAATGATTTTCACCATGGGACAGAGGTTTAAGCATGAGCTGCCAGTGTTTTCTTTACCATTGAAGCTACAACGCTGCTAAATGTCATTTAGTCAAACCGCTGTGTTCGGAAGGATTTGCGGCACAAGAGCACTGTTTGCTTTTAATAAGTTTGTCGCACGGGGGTGGTTATGTGAGCTCCTTGCTGGGGGAAAGGGAGGCTGCAAAAGATGATGCTTTCCCCCCTCACTTTCTTTCTTAGGGTGCAATCCAGCTCCCACCAAAGGCAATGAGAGTTTTGCTATGGCCTACAGTGGGAACAGTCCCATGATCTCTGAGGGCTTTGAAGTATTCAAATCCAAATTAAAATCCAGAGCTTTTTCAGAGGAGAGGAGGGAGGGAAAAACCCTACCAAAATCCAGTCAAACAAAAAAACCCAGCTCCTGCTGCTGGGGAAAAAAACTAACCCAAAACAAAAGGGAATTGAAAAAAAAAGAGGGACTTTTCATGGAGACTTTTTTCCAGACTGCTTTCACATCATATACAGCACCCTAAAAATTGGAACACAGGCTGTGAAACCATGGAAACAGCTGGATACTACTGGGGCCTTGAGCCACTTTTGTCAAGTTTGAGACTTTGGGGATTTGATTCTTTTTTAACATTTAATTGATTTTTTTTTCCCCTCCTGAAATCCATAATATGCTGAGCTTGTTAAACCAATGCTAGAGGTCACAGACTAAGTGTAATTGGTAGTATGTCTTTTGAGCTTCATTTAAAGTTTGATTAGGCTTTATGGATGAATTCTTGGCTGTTGGAAAGCAGTTCAGCTACAATGGGGCTCTGCCTGCATGGTTAGAAAATATGGACATCTAAGAGTCAAATCCCATGCAAAATCTCAGGAAGAACACAAAAAAACTCCAAAAAACAAGTGGTCTTTCCCTGAAAGGCTGCTTTAAAGAAGCTCTCTCTAAAGTTAAATACCTTGCAAGGTGTTTCAATCCAAGAAGAGAAGGCTGATCTGGAATATATGCTTAGATGTGGTTAGATGGGCTGTGTGGGTGGCTTTTAGCTGTCAGAATCACCTTACAAGTAACAGCCAACTCTCCAATTAGTCATTACAAAACCTTCCAGCACTGCCTCTCTCAGGAGCCTTGCACTCACTATTTATGGCTCTTTCTGCTCCTTCTCCTCATTCTGCTTGCTCAGAGCACCACTCATACCTGCCCTTCTCTGTGTTTCAGCTGACATCACAACCCTCCCCAGCCTTGTTCCTCATCTCCCTCCCAGCATCTTTGCGTTGCTTTGCTCTGGCTCTGGAAAGTTCCCTGACAGCAGAGATCTCTGCTAGACTGAAGGCAGACTGAAGTCACAGAAATAGCACTGTACTGAAGCAAGAGAGGGATTAATATTTGTATTTCCCCCCAAAAAAACAAACTGAAAACTGGTGCTTGGAGAGATCCTGGGCCTTGATCCTACTAAGTGTTCGATGTCCTGCACTGTGGCAGTTCTGGGGTTTATAGACCTGTCCATAGTTCATGTGCATAAATCCTTCCAGGCTAAAAGTCTGTTGAGTGTCTGTGCTGTGCAAAAGGCACTACCAGGATGCCAGTACAGGATGCCAGTACAGGATGGCTTACAGATCTCGTGAGGATCAGGAGATTACTTTGCATTTACAAATGCAATCTCAGTAAAATGCATGCGGGGTCTGGAGTCTCTGCCGTGCAGCTGTGGGGCTGGGCGAGCAGCGTGAAGGAAGCGAAATCCAGCAGAAGCATGTCTGCAACATTCGTCACAAGGCTTTGAGATCAGGTTTAGCCCAGAGCCTTTTTCCTGAATCCAGAACTAAAGACACAGTGCACACACCTCAGCAGATGCTAGGCCAGCAGCCTAGCAAATTCGGAGATTGCACTTTAGAAATGTTCTGAAGTGGGTTTGCTTTTTTTCTGAGCAGCTCAGTAGATACAAAAGGTTTAGACTGAAAGAAATTGATCTCCTAATGGTTTGGGATTGTCTCCTCACCAGCAAATGGGCAAAGTATTGGAACAATCCATGGACTAAATGTTAAAATTGTTCATTAATACCCAGTAATGACAAAACTGTAACCTCAGTACCAGTGGGTTAAATAACTGACCCTGGGCAGCATTGAGAACAATGGTCTGCAGGTGAGCATCCTACCTCCAGTGTCCTCTAGTCTCTACATAGCAGCAGTGCAATAAATCTTCCACTGATATGACACTTATGTCTATTTCCCCCATATCTCTCAAGTGGAAAAGGCATTTCTGTGTACACCCTGCTTCAGTTAACTCATCTTGGCAGCAATAGAGCGACAACTCCAGAACCCACACCTCTGGAGTCCCTACTAGAACCTCTCTCCCCTCATACTTTTCCTGTTAAGCACCAGTTTTGATAATGTGAGTGAGCCCTGTGGTGCTACAAAAAGCACCACCATGTTCTAGCTGTGCAAATCAACATTCCAACTTGTCCTCCAAAGCTGATATTGGCAGAGAAACATACTTAGAAAGGTGTCTTCTATGCAAGCAAATATTAGAAAGATCATGATTCAGGTAGGTTAAAGGCTTGACAATAAAAGAGGAGGATCTTGAGGAGATACTCCTGAAGATGCTAAGTCTAGAAAGGATCAGCCTCACCAGAAACAAACACAATAAAATTATCTCAAGGCATTCTACACATGGTGGATTCCCATCTCCAGGGAGGAACTAAAGTTTTCACAGCGTCTTAAAAGGGCTTGGATTATGTCCTAACCAAAAAACAACAGCAGCACAAACGTGTCTCAAAGATAGAACTTTCTCTTTGCTACAGATGGGAAACACCATCCTGAGGGTCCTTTTCTCATTAGAGCAGACATTAAGACACAGACTCACAAATTGCAGCTGAAAGGAGGTCTACATAAAATCCTACAGTAGTGTGAGGGAAATTTTATCCACTGTGGCTCTGACCTTCTGTCCAAACACAGGGTAAAAACATTGCCTTTGTCATAGATGTCCCTACAGAGAACACTTCATCAGGTGTCCCTCGGAGTATTTCCTAAGGTTTTAGTTACTGCTGATTTTATTTGGTTGCAATCCTCAAAGCCAAGGAAGGTTTTCTGTTTCCAAACTTTTGGATCTGGGATCAGCTGCAAAGGATGTGTGTGAGATCCTCTCACTCACAGCTTAGGCTGCCCAAATAAATTAAATAAACAACAGGATAACTTTCAAAACAGAAAGCAGGATTGTTACCATAATTAACTAGTTCCATGGAAGCAAAGTGACTTAGCTGAAAACTGTAATTGTGTCACTTTTCTGTCACTCATACCTTTACCTCAGAATCACAGACTGCATTGGCTTGGAAAGGACCCTCAAAGGTCATCTTGTCCAACTCCCATGCAGTCAGCAGGGACATCTCCAACTAGGGCAGGCTGCAGAGGGCTACATCAAGTTTGACCTTGAATGTCTCCAGGGATGAGGCCTCCACCGCCTCTCTGGGCAACCTGCTCCAGCATTTCATCACTCCCATTGTGAAGAACTTTCTCCTTACATCTAACCTCAATCTACCCTGCTCAAGTTTAAAGCCATTGCCCCTAATTGTTTCCATTCCACAAAAGATCTTCTCTGCTCATATCTGATCCCAACAAACTATTGCACAGAAAGCAGCAGGAAGTGAAATCTTTACAGGACAAAGATGAATACAGTGCATGTGTGCATGAGGTGCACAATTCAAGTAGCAGAAAGCAGACTCCAGTCAGTCACAACTGTCCCAGAGCGCACAGCTATGCCAGTGCAGTTGCTTGACCTTTTGCTTGATCTGAGAGCAACTTGAAAGTCTCCTCTCCAAATGTCCCAGCAGCTCCATCTCTATTTCAGTTCTCAGCTACCTCCTCCCTTCAGTCACTTCTTGTTCTCAGACTGAGCTCCTGGTGGGTTGGGGCCATGGTGCTAATTTTGTTATCTATGGCCATCAACATGCTAGCACTGCAGGCAGCTCTCCCAGTGCAGACCGCTTGGCTGCTCTGCCTATCTCTGCTGCCAGGGAGAACAGCACTGCTCAGCCCATCCCTGCCTCTCTGTCTGCTGCCTACCAACATCTGTTCCCAGACAGCAACACAGGAAATCAGAGGAGAAACCAAAACCTGACAGGACTGCCTCCCGAGTGCTCCCAGGACAGCGTAGTTGTGTTCCCTCTAATGAAGTTCAAGTGTAATGTGGTCTAATTGGGAACCTGTCTTAATGGGTGTGTGAAGAGCAAAGCAACTCTCCAGGTGATGTCAGCACCAATGACTGTGCCTTTGGGCAGTGAGACAGACTAGGTGAGCTTCGGAGGCCTCCTCCATCCCTGTTTTCTCTCTTCTTTGCAATGAAAAGGAAAGCACTTTAACACCACCCACAAGTGAGCACAGCTGCCAAGGAAATGCACACTGGAGGGAAAAATCCTCTTTGATTGCTCCAGTTTTTTTATTTTAACCTGACGTACAGAGAAATCTTCTCCCAGAAAAAGACTAATTCCTTACCCTTTCTGTGAGCACTGGCTATTTTTATTGCTTTTCTCCCTCTTGCAAAGGCATGCCTTTCAGACAGAACACTCTCAGCCCTGCTAAGTATTTGATCCTTTTTTTTTTTTTTCCAAAGCAGACCTCACATTCTGACCTCAACATTTCGTATTGTGATTTGGCTTTCTATGGCTAGAAGTGTCTGTAATCTAAATACATCTTTATTTCCAAGAGGACGACTGTTTCCTAGGGGATGACACTGCTGCTGGCCGAGACAAAAGCTGTTCCACCCAAGGAAATCTTCTCAAGTGCTAAGCACAAGGATGTACTTTTCATTTCATCCTCGGCACAGGTAGCTTTTGCCTTGCACACGAAGCTTTTGGCTGCCCTGTTACCAGGTCTTTATCTGTACAGCTGCAAAGTTTGTCTCTGCTGTCCAAGCCACTCCCATGCCAGTACGGGAGCGTGAGGCCACAAGGGAAAAGAAGAGTTTCAACAGGAAGGAAATGGAAGGCAGGATACAGACGAGTAAGGGGAGAAGGACAGGATGTGGAAACTCAAAGGTGCAGTGCTGCTGCTCCTCTCATCTGAATGGCACCTCACCGAGGAGGGAATTAAGCTACACAGTTCCCTATGGCACTGAATCTTAGTGTGCCTCAGTTTTCCTGGGATGCTGTGCTGCAGATGGGTGATCTTCCAGATTTTCAGCTGGTCTTTTTTTTTTTTTTTTTTTTCAATCAGACTTCCAAAGCAGTGGAAGAGTTTTGTATGCACACTTCTTTGTCTTTAGTTTTTCACTGATACAGCTTTTGCAATAAAGATGAGCAGTGGTTTTTAAAATTAGGGCATCGAAATATTCCAGAATGAAGAATTTGGGTTTGTTTGTTTATAGAAGATTTTGTCTTTGGGAATCTGCCTGAGCAGGATGGCAGAGTACTCAATTCCTCTCTTCCTGAGAGATAAAAGGATGAAATGAACCCAGTGGGGATTTAAACCCACAGTTTCATTGTGTTTCGGATCAGATGCCTAAACCACTAAATCATCCCACAAAAGAGAATGCTGGTGTTCTGCCTTTTTAGTTCCTTTTATCCAAAACTTCTGAGCTTGGTGGGGTTTTGTGGCTCTGTCTGAATTGATTAGCACAGCAAAGAGCACACTACAGCAATGACTCTGCAGCCCTGTGCAGTGGGCAAGCATTTTCCATTTCATACATCATTTACAGCTGGCCTTGGCAATTCCACAGAGTTAATGTGTATGCTTAACTCACAGAAGGGTTAAAGGAAAACTGGAGAGAGGACATCTCAGCGTGCCAGGTGTATGCACATTTCTCTGAAAGCCTGCAGCCTGGCACATGCCCAGTTGCAGCCCTGACACTCAACTCATGCCATTCTCTTCTACCCCAAATGAGAGGCCCAAGCAGGTAACATTTTGGTTGGTTGTTCAGCCTCTTAAATGATAATTTGAATTTGCAGACTTTTTCCTGTCGCTGTATGGCCCCCTCTGCCTGCTCTCATATGAGACTTGTGTGCTACCCAACTGCCTCAGCAGTGGTTCCAGGCCCCACAGCACTCAACTCTTTGTGTCCTTATCCATTAGTTTAAGTCCATTTTCTGCAGTTCCAGCTCAGCAAAAATCAACATGCAAGATGACAACTTGAATTCACAGCTGGAAATGAGTGTGAGAGAGTTTTTAGCTCATTGTACTTCCTGAGACCTCTAACCAACTCATTCCCAGTGGGATGAAGCCAAGATCATGGAGGTATTTCAGAGAAGCTGGAATCCTGACCATTGAGCATCGGACAGGCTGGAAGGCACAGGGGAGCGGAGACCCTGGTTCATGTGCTGCCCTGTTTGATTCACTAATGAGATACTAGGAGGGCCAGAAAGCAGGCAAAGCAAGTAGCTGAATGCATGTTCCCAGTGCCCTGGCTGAAGCTCCTACCACCTCATCAACGCTGCCTAGCACTCCTTTTGCACAGGAAGTTCTCTCTAGAGCTGAGAAACTACCACATGGGAAATAACTTAGTTGAAAATACTTCAGAAGAGCTCTGGCTGTCAGACTGAGGTGTGTGGCATGCAGACAAAAAGGGGCAGTTGCATCAAACAGGGGCTCAGGGTTGCCTGCTGCCCACTGCCGTGTGTGAGCTGTGCTGGCACCAGGGAGCAATGCTCCTTCCCTCCCAGCTATGAGCTGGCAGCAGGGCGGGCAGGCATTCACGTGTGGGGAGCACTGCTGCTTGTGCAGACTTTATAAACATGAAGTCATTAGCATGGGTTGCTGGAAGCACAATGTGAAGCAATTGCAAATTCTCCATGGGATTTCTATAGTCTCTGGAAATAATGAATTCGATGTAATTATCTATTAATATTTGAAATCAAGTCTTTCCTTGGAAAAAGCCTTGTTAAGTGAGTGCTTTGCATTTGCCCTCTTCTTGCTATTATTTATTGATCAGGCATGTAATGAAGACAGCTGGGTCATGTAGCTGGAAAGAAACAGGGATGTGTTGCTGGGAGTACAGAGAGCATCTGTCCTGCTCAGTGAGAGCCTGTGCAGACTGCGACATCGAAAAGTGGGGACAGTGCAGAAACTCTGTGTGAGGGACTTCTCAATGTCTGTGTGGTAAATACATAACGAGCAGCCAACCCAGCAGACCCCACGTGGAGCCTGACCACTTGTCTTTCCAGTCAAGGTTTCTCCCAACACCAAAACCTTGAGAGCAAGAAGCTCAAAACTTGCTGTGCAAATGGAGCAGTGTTTCCTAAGGGTTTAATTCTAACCTCCATTAATTAGAGATTGGCTTGGGGCCAGAAGCATAAGGATTTGTATCACTTCTAAAAGCTCCTACAAAGTAAATATTTGTGTTGCCTGTATAAATACCAAACCATTCTTGAATCTCGGTACACTCCTGGACAAAAAGATATTGTGACAATGAGCCTTAAAAACTAACCTGTCAGAGCTGGAAGGCAGCACTTGTCCTTTTTTTTTTTTTTTTCCCCATAAGAAATATACCTTGGCTTTCTCTTACAGATAGAAATGGTACAGAAAAGTAGCCAAAGAACTGTGTTTTGTGAGCATCTAATTGATTCAGGAGTGAGAGCCTTACAGCAGATGAGTCACACATCTTGCAAATGTAATCCTAAGTCTTCGTTTTTGGAAAACACTTTCAAATACTCCTTCTGGCTGGTTATAAGGAATTTACATGGATAGGTTAATAAAATATATTTATCATTTCTTCAGTGGAGGCATCTTATTCCTTACCAAAGACTCACTTAAAAGATATAAAATGCGTTGAAATGATTCAGTTCCAGCTGATCTTGCTTCAGGTAAGTCATTAGCCAGCAAGTGCTGGAGGTTTAGGCTTGATCTTTCATCAGCATCTTGTGAGGTAACACCATCTACACCAGCAGGCAAAATGTTAGATTTGTGATTCTTAAGAGATTCTGACCTTGAGAAAGCAGTAGGATCAGATGTCATCTGAGCAGG
Source organism: Ramphastos sulfuratus (assembly GCA_013399055.1). Taxonomy (NCBI): domain Eukaryota; kingdom Metazoa; phylum Chordata; class Aves; order Piciformes; family Ramphastidae; genus Ramphastos; species Ramphastos sulfuratus. The sequence continues at coordinate 178,067 of WBNM01014507.1, read as the reverse complement.
TTTCTTCCTGCTCAGCACCAAGCCTGCTTACAAGGTGTATCTTTCACACAAGTTCTCCTGTAATGTGGAAGTTGTATTCATTCCACAGGCGCAGACCTGAGAAACAGCCATTTGCTTAAGGTCACTCAGAGGTCCTTGAGGAAATCTGCCTCCTTGGCAGCAACTTGGCTTCCTCTTGAATGAAGCTCTTCCCTGTGCTTTGGTCAGACTGCCTCTGCCTTTCAGAACAAAGTCTTACTTCTCACCTTCTGCCTATCCCTTTCCCACCACTATGACAAACTCTCAGCCCGCCATTACAAAGCACTTGGTTCTTCCTTTACTTGTACCATCCTTTCCCAACCCTGTTAAACTTCTGCAGCTTCCAGAAGTAAAATCCATGTCTTTGTCGCCAGGCCACTGGGATTCGGATGCCTAAAGCAATTTTGTGTTTGCCAGAGCTGAGGTCTCTCCAGCACAGTGACAAGGCAGAGCATTGGCCTGTCTGGCTACAGTGTGAGGCTGTGCCAGCGACGTGCTTGGGGAGCGGCTTTCTTGCTGGAACTGGGTTCCCTTTTAGCAGACAGTTATTACTGTAGTTATGCCTGTTCAGAGAGCTGTTGCGAGCAAGCTGAGCTGTCATAACCAGCTGGGGCATGCACTGAGACAGCCACAAGGGAAGTAAAACATGTCAGACTAAACTATCCTCATGGTATCATAATAGCAACTCTGCAGAGAGAGTCTGAAGATAGTATTTCCAGTCTTTGGATGTTCTCACTTGCAGGGCTGGCTTGAAAAACAAAGTGTAAGCCTCTTCCTCTGTTAACTCACTCACCCACAACAGTATTGTCTAAATGGCAACCTGAAACCTGACAGCCCCGTGCCATGGAGATGCAGAACAGTTACTGCTGCTGGTTTATCATGGCACACTGAGGTTTAATGTGGCATACTGAGGTTTATCGTGGCACACTGAGGTTTATTGTGGCATACTGAGGTTTATCGTGGCACACTGAGGTTTATCATGGCATACTGAGGTTTATCGTGGCACACTGAGGTTTATTGTGGCATACTGAGGTGTTTCCCACAAGCAGGCAATGCGCTACAAAGCAGATTCCATTGCTCAGCTCTCAGGAGGCTGTGAGGAAACCAGAAACCTGCAAATGGTCTCCAGTGTCTCCTCACCCTCTGCTATGCCACAGCATTGGGTAGCTGTGTGGGTATGTTACAAAGGGCAAAGCATCACCGTGTGCTGGCTGGCTGTTGAACTGAGTCTTGCTCCTAACAGCTGTTTTGTTATGTGATACACCCTTTGGGTTATCACACTGGTTTGTAATCCAGCCCACTGAATGAGGAGAGCCTAACGAGGTTGCTAGAAAATTGTATCTAGTATCTCTCCAAGGACAAATGCAGATAGAGGCATCTAATTTACCTACTAATTATCATTCCTCTCCTGGGTTATGTGAACAATACCAAGTCGAATTTAAAAGGAGCCATTGCTCCCCTTTACTTCAGAAAAGCTCTGTAATTGCCTAACAGTGTGGTTCAGGGAAGAAAGATATGAAGCTATGAAGCCTGCCAGTGCTCTCCTGTAATGGATCCAAGGCAGCTTGCTGCTTTGCCTTTGACTACCACAACACAGTCCATCAGCAGAAGAAAGCAACAACCTTCAAGGTGCCTCTCAAGCACCAGTGGACTAGGTTCAGGCTCATTAAAATGATGCTTTTATCTGGAGTTAGATGGCACAAGGTAATTAGTGTATGGTAAGAACACACTGATTATAGGAGCCTACCCACCTAACCTGAGCATCCAGGCTCCCTTACATTTCAGGCACCTAATAAAGCAGCCTACAGAGAGTAAGATCTTAATGCAATCAGTGGAGGGAAGCAGATTATTGTTATTACCTTCTGAGGGATCTAAGGGGTTCAGCCTCTCCGCCTATGTTCAGCTGCCTACAACTGGTAGAAAGGAGCTCCTTTTGGAGGCCTCTGGAAACACCTCATTGTCTGTATGGTACATATGGGGAATCTAGGCACTTATTTAGCTGGTCCATTAAACTGGTGAATGTTGGGTCTAAGCCAGATCTGCACACTGGGTGAACAGAGCCACAACCATTGTTTCTCCAAGAGAAGTGAGAGCTGAGGTGGCAGAGCTCAGTGAACAGTACCTGTTCTGCCAGCAGGTTCCAGCTCACTTGGTCGATTACACTGGCACTGAACTGGCCAAGCTTTCCACACCACCTTCCTACTGCATTGCCAAGAATCACACTTCACCATTTCTTCTCCTTGCAAATAGCTCTTATTGTCCCATAAAGACCACTTTTTGCACCACCCAAGCCTTTACTTGGACATCATCCCAAGAGATCACCACAACACGGTAAGGGTTTGATGTTGACAGACACACTCTACTCTGCGCTGCTGTTTGTCATCTGGAGAAGACAGGAGCTCCCCAATATCCTTGTCAATAGCTGGAGTTTGCATGAATTTTTCTCCCAGGAATGGTTTGCAGACTGGGGAAGAATGAATGACTAAAAGGTTGTAAAATGAGAGTCTCGTTTCTGATTGGATCAAAATGTGAAACACTACAAGAACATAGGGAAATAGCCATAAACCAACACAGCCTCCCACATGTCCCTGCTTTGGGAGGACAGAAAGGCACCAAATCACCTTGTCATAAGGAAAAAGAAGAAGAAAAAAATGTACTGAGAAGAAAAGTTTCTACAAAACTGTATTCTGCACAGTTTTTCTTCGCAGGAGCAGACATCCAAGGAAAACCTATCCCAAGGATTCCAGAGCAGACTTCCTGGTTTTGGTAGGTGTGGGGAGATGCGCTGCTAGGAGACAGAGGTAACTATATGGTGAAGCAGAGCTACTTAAACTATGAAATAAAGCTGTACAGACAAATTTATGTCTCCCCCATAAAAGCAAGGCTCTTCGGAGTTCATGGAACTTCAAAATCAGTTATTAAACTGCAAAGCTATTTAATCCACACTTTATTATTAAATAATTCTAAGTATCAGCAGGCTACCGAACGTCTTTCTGTGGCACAATATCATTTAACATTCTGAAGACTCAAATGCATTTGGGTGACCTAAGTTATTGGGCTGAACCCAGAGCTAACTGGAAGAAATTTAATGTCCTGTGATCTATAGGATATCAGACTAGATGATCTTTTCTGGCCCAAGCTTTATAAATCTATGGGAAGCGAGGCTTAGCTGTAAGTTCCTCACAAAGGGCTGTCACAGCCAGGACACGCTGTCCTACTGGCCCTCTTTCAGATATATGAGCTCTGGATTTAGCCAGTTGCTGGGCTTGCTGAGCTGCAGCTGCAAACCCTCTGGGCTTTCCAGCTAGCCTCTGCTTTGATTATTTCTCCTGGGATGTTGGCTCAGTACATAATTGTGCTAAATCTTTTTGTCCCCATATATCTTTTATTAGAGCAGGCTTAGTTCTCCAAATCTCAGAAACAGAGGGTGTAATGATTTGTCCTTTGAGAAACAGTACTTCTCTATTTGCCTACCTGTTTGCTTAGGTTGATACTGTAAATTGAACCCATACACCTCTTGGGGAAGACATCCACCTCTCTGCCACAGAGGGGATGACCACAAATACACACTGCAAGTTTTCTTTGAGCAAACAGGACAGCGGTGAAGAACTCTGACTGCTGAAATCGTCTATTGCCCTCTGCTAATTTTATGCAAGTCTCTTTCCTTTCCAAGGGCAAAGCACAGAACAATGCAGAGTTCCCAAGCATGAATTTAAACCAGAATTGTGGAATGTACTCTAAATAGACACTTTGGAAATTATCTATCTCACTCAGAATCAGACATCTGCAGGATTCATCTTGTGCTAGTTACCTCCTCTTGTAGGCAGTACAGGAAATCAAATGCTTCTATTTGCCTTCATAATTTCCAAAGAACCCAGAGCTCAAATGTGCAGCACTGAAGTGTCTATTTCTTCTGCAGATGAAACAGAGAGCCTGTGGGGACCAGCTGAAATGTAGATGTAGAGATTCCTAGTATTAGACGAAACAAACCCCATCATTTGTGAATTCTTAGGAACACCTGGTTTCTTAGGACTAAGATAATTACTTTGGGAGGATGGTAGCCAACGAGGCAGGTCAGCCCAGATTATACCTCTGCAGGCATAATCCCCATCTCATGTGTTGTGTTTATTGCCAAGTACAAAGGTTAAGACAGTTTGGGGAGTTTCTGTGCTTCCCACAGCGACTTGCACCAGCTATCTGTAGCACAGCAGAAAGCTAATTCCTTTCCAGCTCATCCTATTCCCTGCTGCAGGAATCCCCAGGCAGATCTACCCCAACCATGCATTTCACACCACCACCAGTGGCTGTAACCCTGTGCTAGGTATTGCCATTGCCAGGAACAGGCCTTAGGCTCTCTACCGAGTGTGCAAGGACTCAAGATGTCAGGTTTCCCGTGTCTGAACTTCTGACCTTTCTTGATGTCCCTGGTCTGATTCCCTGCCTGATCAGATGCCTATGGCTAATTTGTCTCACTCACATTCATCTCGGTGTTGTACAGCCACAGGTTTATGGAGATCACAGAAACAAGCAATTGTTCCATGCAGAATGGGGGTTTTATGACTCCAACACAATGATGTCAAGAGAAGTACAGACTCAGTACAACAGCAGAGGTCTTGAGAGATGCAAACAGAGCAGGGCATGGAAAAGTGCAGGTGTGGGACGATAAGAGACAGGGTACAGGCTGGCACTGGGGCCCCCGTGGCTATGAACAACTCACCTGTAGCCCCTGATGCAGACTGGGATTTGGACAAAATTGCTTTTTGGCATAGCAAAGATAGAAAAGAAGCCATTCCTAGCAGATGCAAGAGACCTATAGAAAAAGCACCTATAGAAACTTGGACATGATTTGGAGTTGCAGACAAATGAGGAGAGTGTAAGATGCAAAAGCCTGTCATCAACCATGAGACCTCTCCTCACCATGCTGTGGTTGCCTCCCCTTCAATTTGATACCACCTGTTTTGGAGGGACACAACCCCATTTTACTGGTGTTGAGATCACCACTCCACTTAGGCCCTCCTGCTTCTAATCTGTGTTTCTCCAGTTTCTCCCCTAGAAAGCTTCCGGACACCATAAAGACAGAAGAATTACAGAAGGGTAACACTCATTCTTTTGTCCAGCCCATCTCTTCGTAGCAGTAAGTGTAGTTCACCTGACAGCTTCCCATACCCCAAGTCTATGGATGCAGAGGTTACATTCAGTATGGACCTTTAAGGACACTTCATTAACTGTGGCAATCTAGATGCTCTCCCTTTTCCTTACATGCTCCTCTGGAATATAGAGTTATTTGTAAGAGAGCTGTGTCACCTCAGTCTCACCTCCCAAAGAGGTGAAAGCCCATTTTTTAATCATCCATTTATATATCAATGTCTCTGCAATGTCCCCTTCTCAAGGATAATACTTTGTTGAACACAGAACTGATCTGCTCCCTCATCCTTCACTCCACCTCTTATGAGCTTTTTAAACAGCAGCAGGCAAACAATGCTGCTGCTTAAGGTATTTTGCAGTTTAGCTTGATTATTGAAAGATACAGTGTCCAGGCAGAGGCTGTGAGGTATTCTGAGATGGAAGGTCCTGTTCAGAGGGTCTCAGGAAGCAGCACTGGAATTGAATGAGCAAATCCATACTGCATTAGCTACATATAAAGAACATGTTGCTAATTGGAAGGTCTGCTGGATTGCAGAAGGATCTACCAGAGGAACTTTTGAAATTTGATCTTTGGGGATGCTAAAAGCACAAGAGAAAATAGTAAGCAGTGGAAGAGAAACATTAACCCAGAAGAGCTCATTCACTTGTGCAGTTTGCATTGTCACAAGACCTGTCACACCATCAAAAGCAGCTCAGAAGCCCAGGGTACCTAGAAGAGTCTTACTTTCAGGCTGTGTGTTTCTGTATTTAGATTTCTCAGAAGCAAAATACATTTCTTGTAGCTCGGACATGGTTATCCTGCCCTGGCAAACTGCTCGTTTGCAGAACTCCTGTGGCAGACCACAGACAGAAGCAGGATTCCCCAAAGAAAATGAACCATAATGGAGTTCACATCGCTGGTAATTTTCAGAGCAGAATATGCTCTTTATTAGCAGACTGATGAGAGGGCACATTCAGAGTGACTGTACAATTGCTAGGTACTGAATCAGCATTAAATTAAATTACTGCGGACTGAGTTTGGCCCTAGAGCGCAGGAAAGCTTAACAGGACACCCTTTCAACCTTTGCTTCCTCCAGTCCAGACTGATGGAAAAAGATGTGCAGTGGGACACTGACTACCAGATCTGAGAGTCAAGCCGCACAGCCTCAGCTCCTCCTCTCCTGACAGCTGTGCAGCTGTCCTTCTCTTGAGCCACAGGGGCCTCCTGCTGCTGAGCACTCTCTGCCAGGTGACAGCCTCTCCATGTTCGGTCTTTGAACCAACTCAAGCCACCCGGAGGGCTGGGGTCTCCTCTCCTACCTATTGCCTTTGCTTCACCAGGGCTCAAAAATGGCTGGCAGAGAACTGCATTCCTCTAGAGTAGTGCTGCTGACAGCAGGGTGTGAGAGGAGAGAGGACAGCTTTGGAGCAGAGGAGGAGAACGAAGTGCAGTGGTTATGTAGGCACAGGGCAACTTCTTAATCTGTTGCATGCTTCTGAACCTGTCGCTGCCTCTGCTTTTCAGTCAGGTGAAAGCAGGGACTGTAATCCAGTCCCTAACGACCAGAAAGATCGAGATGTTCCTCAGCAGGTAACTGTGAAGCTGAAGATGCCCTGGAAGCAGGACCAGCCCGAGCTGGTGAAGCAACAGCCACCAACCGGCGACGCCTGACAGCTCTTTGTCACCCCAAGTGCTCTGAAGAGCACTGGTGGCAGCTCACGGACTGCTCCCTGCTCTCACAGCTCCCTCTCCCTCTCGCTGACATCGCCGGCAAACCATTGTCACTCCGCCAGCAGCTTTACAAGGCCTGGCAACAGCTCGCACGAAGTGATACAACTGCAAGGACTTCGTTTTTAAAACACTGAAGACGTCAAGAACAGCAACAACAACAAAATAATCCCAGAGCCAGCTCGGGAGTTAAAGGTTGTCTGAGCCCGGAGGGGACAGAGAGGTGGGATCGGCAGGGGACAGCTGGCACGGCGGCGCGGCCGGTGGCACTCAGCAGAAGCTGCGCTTTGTGCCCTCATCACCTTGCGTTAATGGCTGTGCAGCACCTCGGGGTGCCCCGGCCTGCTGATTACCTCCCGCCCGCCGCGCAGAGGAACCTCCAGCTGCTTTCCTCGGGGAGCACTCACAGCAAAAAGGACTGTTTCGGTACAACCTGAAGGTCAGTGCAGAGGCGAAGAAGGAAGGAAATTTAGAGGAAGAAACGCGGAGAACTTTGAATGTTTTGCTGCCTTTGTGTTTCTCTGTCACGCTGGAAGAACTGCAAGCATCCATCCAACCCTGCCCACCTCTGCTGGACAGGGCACAGGCAGGCTCCAGCTGTACCACCTCTTCTGCTGAAGTCAGTTTTTGTCTGAACGGACATACCCTGCCGTGCACCCACCCCCAGCTGCTCCTCAGAAGCCCACTCCTCCTGTTGCAGCCCCCTGCTAAAGTAATCTGCAGCTGCTGGCAGGGCACTTACAGACCCACACAAAGGGCAGGCTGGCTGGCACAAAGAGGGGCATTTGAGCCTGTGGCTGTCCCCAGTCATCCCTTGTGCTTCCTTTCTTCTGGTTTTGCTCTCTCTCTTTCCATGTCAGGAGTGAGGGTGCAGTGTGTGGTGGCATCTCCTTGTACTGTTCTAACCCTCTTTAGCTAAACCCACAGGGCTTTGGGGCTTCTTCCTTCCACTTCTCCTTCCCATTCCACTGGGGAGGGAGGAGCATGGCAGTGGTGGGGCAGTTGTGTGAGTGGGGCTCAACTGGTAGCTGGGCCTGAACCACAACAGGGGTTTGGACCATTGCTCAGGCAGTCTAAGCCAGGCTGTAGGAAACAAGGTGTAACTTTTGCCCACCTCTTTCTTTCATGTCTAGTTTAGCTGTGTTCCCATGGGCAGAGTGCACATTGTGTGTGTGAACACCTTTCAATATCACTCCTCTGAAGCTGTAAGTGGGTGATCAGCAGAGGGATGCTGAACTGCTTTGTTCCTTCTGTGCCCAACGCACAACAGGAGGAAGAATCGAACCTCTTGGTTAGCCTCTGCCTCAGGCTGGAAGTCAGCTGTTAATGTCTGCAGTAATTTGCAAACCCTTTCCCCTGTACACAGAGAGTAAGAGGCGTGGGAAACACATGAGAGCATCTTCTGAAGCAGACCGGAAGCTACCTGTGCAGCCAGACGTACTACTGACATGTCCTCTCAGCACGGAAAAGGAAACTGCTCCCTTCTGCTCCTGTGGTTTTCCTTCTCTCTGAAGCAGGATTACAAACTCACCGCAGGTCCCCTAGCACCGGCAGCCATGCCAGTTGGCATGCTCCTGAAAGACAAGCCTTTTAACGGCACACCTCGCTTTTCACGGGTGGTAGCAGCTCGCATTAGCTCCTCTTTTAAGAAACAAAAGAGAACCCCAACGGACAACTAACGCTGCATTGTGACTGCTGTGTTCTGGACACACCGACAAGTGCAGAGCTCCGGAGCTCAGACTGCAGAAGGAATTGCTGTGGGCTGCTGTGTGTTACATTTCCTGAATGACCCTTGGAGGGCTGAAACCAGCCGAACTCCATCCACGGGCCAGCGGGCAGAGGCAGGCCAGCGGTACCTTCTTTCTCCTTAACACATCCTAGCGCCGCTGTCATTCCAACAAGCTCACACCTGCCAGTTTCTCGCAGGACAGCGAGCTGACACACGCAGAGCTCCAGCTAAGAGCATGCTGTGAAGAGGGTGATCCAGTTGGATCATGCCTGAGTGAGTGACTCTGCAGGCTGCGAGATTTTCATCCTATCACACTGCATCACTGAGGCTTGATTTATTCAGCAGCGACTGCAACACTGAAACATGTTTCATCCCTCTCCTGGTAACACCCAAATGTGCAATGGGTGAACCTATCACCATCTACTCACTGACTTAAAAGTGCTGGGATTTAGAGAAGCAGCAGTCCAAGGCTTGGGAAAGGCATATCTAAGTATGTTCCAAATCAGCATTTAGACCTATTTTCCTATTTGCTGGCCTTCTAAAAAAGCCTGATGTTTAATATGCCAGCATTCTTTCACGTGGGAAATAAAGACTGCTACTAAAATGAATAATATGAAAAAGCACTTTGCACCTTTTTTGGGAGATCTTTTTACTTAGGGGGGACTCAGTTTTACAATAAGAGAGAGAAGGCTTAGCAATGTCCTCCCGTTAGGTTAAATCAAGGCACAGACCTGCTAAGCAACCTCCCCATGAGCATATAGGCAATGATCAGCAGTTTCAACGTCTACACTTTGAACACTTACATTCCTTTCTGTGCGCCACTGCTGATGCTGTCTGTTTATAAAGAGACAAAAATCAATGATCTAGACTGTGACCACATACACATCACAGCTCAACACCTTCCATTCAGCTCTGATTTTTTTCCAGCAAATTGTCTTCAGAATGTCTCCTTGGATTATGTGCTCACCAATGATAAGAGGGGAAAAAAAAAAAAAAAAGGATTTCAAGATACAGCTTTTGGGAGTAAAGCCTGTGAGCTGGACACTTCCAAAATGCATGGCAGATCAGCAGGTTGGTTATTTTCAGAGCTGCTAAGCAGGAACAGGTATGAAGAGGCCCAGCTGAGCGTGTAAGAGTGCCTTACCTCGCTGGAATCTCACTTGTTAACCCCCAAACTATTCCTGCTCTCAAAACTGAGCACTGCATCATTTTCTTGGAGGATGTAGCAGGACTTCCTGCCTTTCAATGGAGCAAATGCAAAATATACAGAAGACTCTTCCTATGTCATTACTGTTTTTATAAAACAGTACTTTTGATTTCAAAGGGTGAAATGAAATGAGCAGCTTGCCATAGCAGGGCAACGCGCAGCTAAGTTCTTGGTAAACACAATATACTGAGATGACACTGTGCTCTGTTTCTTCAGATTAAATATATCTCATCCTCGGATTTATACTGGCACTTTATGGCTTCTGCAAATGACTGTCTCAGCAATGGAAAGTAATTCCACCCTGTCATATTTGTCTTTGGAAATTGTAACAAATTATGGTGATTTATAACATCAAACTCAACTCTTCCATTTTTTCCCCAGATGGGAACGTCGCTGATGGCGAGATGCTGGGCCATCCATTTACGCTGTGTGGAGGGTGACAGTGAAACATGTTTCATCTCTCTTGCCTGACACTCTCTTTCCCTTTGAGGAGAGGCTGTCAGCATAACTCAAGCTGTCAAGGCACCTTTGCAAGGGGCCCGAAACAAATCTAAAGCTCTCCTACCTGCATGCCTACTAATGAGGTGTGACTCGCCTCTGCTGGCTGTCTGGCCTCGCTGCATCTCCTTGCCTCTGACCCCTTGCAGTCTCTTTCAGTCAATAGAAGTCAAACCCTCATTTGTCTTTGAGTAAGGGCAGGCAATGATCAGAGATGGAAACTTTGGGGAAACTCACTCTGTGTGTACTTCTGCTTTGCTGTGCTTCATGCAGGAAAAAAATCATCTCATGCCAGCACTGTAAGAATTAAAAGGAAAGCCCATCCAGGGGTTAAACCAGCCTTGAAATATTCTTCTTACAGCCTGCCTAAGGCAAGCAGATTTTCTAATTGGCAACTCAAGGACCAAGCTTGTTCTCAGCAAAGTATTGCCTCTCATAGCAAGAGATGAACAATAGATTATGTCCTTAAACTGAACATTTCCCTGGTAGCTTTTTAAAGCAGAATTGCACAATAATTCTAGCTTCAACCCCCAAATAAATAAATAAATTACTCTTTTTAACATTTGAAAGGGAGACTAAGACTTGGTTCAAGAAGGATAAGACACATATAGCTTTCTTTTTGCAAATAAACCCAAGGAAGTTTCTCACTGGGAGCAGAAGGATGCTGCTTTCTATCTTAATGTGTGCTGGGATGCTGTAAAACTGACTGTTTTGGCTAAAGAAAGCACTCCCCGAGAGTCCTTGCCTGCAGGGTCCTACAGAGTGGCAGAAGCAATACAGGACGCAAAGGCTGAAGCAGAGCTGTCACTCAGCCCACCTTGGTAAGATGCATTGCTCACAAATGAGGAGCTCAGTAAAAACTTAATTTGCCACCAGTGATGATGTTGCAGATCGCTTCTTATGGCAGAGCTCACTCACGGGGGCTGTGCAGAGAGAAGTCTGAGGAGGGTAGGAGACGTTTTAACATCCTCCATCCTGAGCTCCCTCCAGCTCAGTAAAGCAGACTCCCCATGATGTGAATGGAATAACGAAAGCTAAGGAAGCGAAACACCCAAAGTCTCCCAGCCAAACCGGATGCGAACGTGTAAGTCTTCCCTCCCAGGAGCAGCGCAGCTCCAGCCACTGCTGCTGTACAACGGAGCCACTGTGCTGGCTGCAGCGCGGGCAGGGGGTGGGCTGCAGTGCTTGCTGCCAGTGATTGCCAGCGCTACACACAAGCAAAGGGGAAATAAATTAATCACTGATAACCGAGGCTTCTAAATCCTCCCAGATTAACTAAGTAAAAAACTATGTAAAAAACCTTGTCAAGTACAATCAGCCCTGAGATCATTCTTGAAGAACCGGTTTTGTTTGCCCCCTCACCACCGCTGCAGAGCACTAACCAGCACTGGGACAAGTTTTGCTGGTGTTTACAGTGGCTTGATAAAATGTGTGCAGGTAAGTGTGTGTGTGTGTGTGTTTATTTTTAACATGCTAGGCTGAATGTGTCAAACTGAACCACGTGAGACATGGCAACAAAGAAAATGATTTCACTAAAATTACATAATGCCAAACAAATAATTGGAATACCTACATTAAATACCATTTGCATGCAACATGGCATTACACAATTGCTGAGAGGCTGCAGAGAAGGCTGAGGTTTAAAGTAACTACGTTTAGAAAGCAATTTGCAGAGTTTCTGCTCTTTTTGCTGGTTTGAAAAGCAGTGATAATGTGTGTTTTGCAGCTGACAAGCCAACAAAACCCAATAATTGAATGGTACCATTTTACCCACAAGGCAAGTTGATAATTAGAGGTTTAACAGACAGTTTGGATTTAAACTGAGCAGTGGCAGCCACTCTTTGTGATTTTTTTTCTTGTTGTTGTTTAGGGACCCAGTGAAAGTACGTGTGTGTCCCTTGTCAATAACAATGGGAAAAGAAGTCGTTTTTGATCCCCCGGCTCATGTTTGGCTCTGGGCCCCTGGAGTGCAAACACAGGGAATGATTATGGACTAGAGGGCAATGTCTGGAGAATGTGCAAGTGAAAACAAATGTAAGAAACAAATAACGAGGGTGGGAAACTGGCAGACATGTCTGGTCACATCTTTCTAGGGCAAAGCAAGGGACTACCAGCCACAGCCTTCTCCCTCCTCCTGGGCTGCAGTTTCTGCTCCACTGCAAGGGTAGTGGACAGGAGGACACTGGTGGCACCTGTGCTATGTCAGCATGGGGTCTGGCAAGGCAAGACAAAGGCAGTACATGCAAGGGGTGCATGCTGCCCAAATCACTGCAAGTCCAAGCAGAAAGCTGGAAGAACAGACTGAGAGCAAGTGCTTAGCCAAACGGAGGGCAGGGCCAAACGGAGGGCAGGGCACTGCTCAGTGATTGGAAGTGCCCCAAGCTACGCCCTTCAGAAGTAGGCTGTGCTCACCAAAGTGGATTTCCAGCCCATCTCAGGTCAAAGGAAGCCTGGACCAATAGTGAAGATACCTTTCTTTTAGGTCAAAAGCAGCAAGACCGCACCCCAGCTATTTGATACTCTCCCTTTCCTAGAAAAGGGTTGGTTTTGCTGTCCAATGACCCTTTTTCACAACGGCAGGTTTCACTTGCTCAGCTTCATGGCTGAATTTCAAGGATTTAGGATTACTGATCTCATCAGTAAAACAAAACTACTGCTAAAAACCCTGACTCTCAAACACTAATGAGTATATAAACCAATCGCATAAACCCACAGAGGCTTCCTGCAGAACTAGTCAGACTAGACACTGAGAGAAGACTAAGCAGGACATTCCCTTTCCAGTTGGTCTTCTATCATGTTCAAAAGTGTAATTCTGCTTTTTGCTTTTGGCTTTTTTTTAAAGTGAAATTAAAGCATTCTCAATAATCTTAGGCTTAATTGGAGGCCAATTAAGAACTTCAGCAGTCTACAGATGATAGTGCTCGTTGTTAAATATGTTTATTCCCCAAAGAATTCACATTGAAGAAAAGTGGGCTTGAATGTATCAGATGCCACGGAGTGCCAGGAGACAGACACATTTCCACACAAAACTAACAGATCACAGAGAGTTTTTGAAATGTGGACCACATCCAAAAATGTTTTCTTACTTGATGTAAGAAAACATAAACCTTTTTTCACATCTTTCCTGTTAACTGAGAGCTTGCACTTGCTGTGAGCACATTAGCGCAGTGCTGGCCATTTCCTCTTGCTGGAGAAGTGATGTCGATGCTTCTGACTGCTATTGTGAAAGCAGGCAGCACCTGGAAGCACCTTTAGAGCAAAGCAAGGCAAAGGACTCTGCCTTGACCTTGACTTTTGCTGCAAACACCAGCAGCACCAAACCTGACCCTCCTGTCTAGGAAGTCTTACTGCTCACCAAACGCTCTAGACTGACAGCCGCGGAAACGGAAATCTCACTGCCGCCGTGGCTGATAAACTAAACACACACACAGCAGTGGCTTGGCGCCTCTCTACGCTGGCTCTCACTATCCCTGCACCAGTCCTTCTGCAAGGAAATGCCCTCAGAAGCCACCAGAGACATCTGCTCCCCAGCAACTGGCAGCAGGTCTCCAGATGCTTTTGGGTAAACTATTGAACTGCCACCAAATCACCAGCAATTTTACCTGGTTTATGTTCGGAGTGGGACCTAGGGAGTAAAAAGCTCCATAGCTCACTGCTCATCCTAAGGATTTGCCTGTCTTAACTTGTAAGAGATTCGGAAGCAAGGCAGAAGAGATGAAGTTTTAAGTGTCAATTATTTTCCTTGAAATAAAATTGGTAGCAAACTAGCTTTTCAGTGGAAGATTGCATCAACGTCCAACACACAAGTCATTATTAATATTAGTGCAAGGAGCACCAAGTGAATTACTGAGGCCTGGCTGCTCATTTTAGGATTAGTCACTTTAATGTTTATTCTCAGCCATTATACCCCTTATATAGGACACATGCTTAGACAGCAGTAGATTTCAGCCTGTAAAAGAAGCACAAGAAAAAAGTCACTGGGAAAAACAGCTCAGATGGGAACAATGAAGTTGCCATTTCCCCTCCTGTCTCAGCCCTTGCTGTAAAGGTGCATATCAGAGAGGATGTTTTCAGTGCCTCTAACACCTATTAACTGACAGAAAGGCTGGCTTGCATACTTTCAGAGGCTGAGTGCTCAGAATCCAGAGCACTCCTTTCCCCGAAGATGGGAGAACTGAAAATCAAATGTGAATTGTCCAAACAAAAATGCAGTGCATTACCACTCAGTTATTAGGGAAGAGAAGTACTCCTCTGAATGCTCAACATCAAGATCTAATTCCTATCTCTACCACAGTCGTCAAAGTAACAAAAGACCTACCCGAGCAATGAAAGTCACTTGACAAAGTCACTTCATCTTCCCATGCTTCAGTATCCACAGCCACACAAATACATCTCAAGGCCAGAAGGGTCTCGAGTTAAACTACATGCTAGAAATAAAAGGAACCAGGAACTTTGGCACCAAACCTGCAGCCTGACTTTGTGAGGCTGTGGCAGGAGCTCTGGGTGAGCAGTACACCCTGACAATCAAGATGCTGCTTTGGGAATAGTTATGTGAAGGGTTTTGTGCTATGCCCTGAGTAGCATGGCCTAACAACGAGCCTACAGGCAGCCTTTTCTGGGCTTTAGGATAGCCATCATCCTGGGAGAGGAGGCTCTGGGCTGAGCTCTTCAGAGATCCCAGTGTCACTCTCATTCCCTTTGGAGCCCACGGGAGTATCTACTCAGGTGCACACTTGGTCAGGTGTGGCAGACTGGCGGTGTCCATGTCTGCAGAGCAACTGGACAGCTGAGATCCCTGATGGGCTACTTCCAACGCTTGTGGCAGCAAGCCAGAAGGAATCGTGGGGCTTTTGCAGCTCTAGCAACTGCTGTCAGCAACTGCAGACACACCACATTGCACATGGTCAGAGCTTCTTCCGAGCCCCAGCAGCACATTTTATTGCACCAGACTGGTGCACAGCTTCTTTTACACCCCACTTGTGGTGGCAAACAGCTCAGCAGCAGGTTGCCTACAGCCAGAACCCAGATTAGACTTGCCATTTCCACCAGTCCTGTCCTGGAAAAGAAATCACCACGTGGGATATTATGTACGGCAGTAAAAGGACCTATAATGTATTATGGATGTAAATTTTTGTGTGTACAAGGATATATATGAAATATTCACACTCCTGCTGCCTGAGGGCTGGCAATATGAGAGACACAATTTGAGGGGAATAAGAAGAGTAAAAACAGGGCTGTGCTGTAGCATTTTGGCTGCAGGTTTGTGGGGTTTGTTCTCAATCAGAACACTGGACACCCAGGGCACTGCCAAGACCTGACTTAGCAGTTTCATAGCATCACCAAAGGAACCTCAAAGCTCATCTCACCCAACCTCCCCAGCATGCCCAGATATACCTCTCGACTAGACTCAGCTGCTCAAGACCTCATCCAACCTGGCCTTCAACGCCTCCCCGAGCAGCCTGTTCCCTCAGCCTGTCCACATAGCAGAGATGCTTCAGCCCTTGGATCATCTCTGTGGCCTCCTCTGGACTCACTCCAGCAGCTGTGTCCTTCATACAATCATTTTTCAGCAAGTTACTACAGAAATCACCAGACTGTCTGACAGCAGCCACAGCAACAAAGAGTTAATGCTTCCCTCCACTCTTACTTCACCCCATTGTGTTTGCGATTGCAGGGATGGAGATGGTGGCACAGTGAAGTGCTGCAAAGTGCAATCTCTCCAGACACAATGGAGTTGAGTTAAAGGACACTTAACTCTGCATTTCCTTGCTTTCATCCAAACACTGTTACTGTAACTGCACGTTTTGCAGCTTTATTTTGTGATACAAAAACATGTGAGATGCTCGTTTGATGCACAGCTAAATTGTTGCAGGCATTTGTTTCCAGGCCCTGTTGGGTTTCTACATAGAAAAAAAAAAAAAAAAAAAAAAAAA